>JAPYYT010003657.1:0-12107 GCA_030522565.1 Ceratosolen corneri | reverse complement strand
ATGTTTATAAATAATTCAATGGAATTAACAGAGGCAGTTCAACTTGCTAAACCAAGTAACGAATATACGCATAAAATAGTTGAACGTCCGGATGAAATAGCACAGGACAAAACTAAAATTTTTAATAACAAATCAATGGAAATTAGTGAAACCGTTCCTATTTATAACAAAAGATATCAACCTTCTACTAGCGTTGGAGTGATAGATGATGTAGACACAAAAGAAAGGACTAAAATGTTTATAAATAATTCAATGGAATTAACAGAGGCAGTTCAACTTGTTAAACCAAGTAACGAATATACGCATAAAATAGTTGAACGTCCGGATGAAATAACACAGGACAAAACTAAAATTTTTAATAACAAATCAATGGAAATAACAGAAGCGGTTCCTTTTTATACAAATTGTGTTAATGTAAATAGTAATGCAAATATAATATCTAATGAAATGCAAGAAAAACAAGAAATTTTTGTGAATAATTTAACAAATGTAACAAAAAATAGTCCAATTTACGATAGGATGTTTAAATCTAATATTAATACAGAATTGTTAATTAATAACAAATCTAAGGAAATTTATGATTCTAATGACAAAATTATGCATATTCCTCGCTATTTAATGCAAGATCAAACTAAAATTTTTGCTAATAAACCAACAGTAAATATAGAGACAATTCACAATAAAAATCCTCATACTGTTATTGATATAGACAATAAATTAGAAAAAGGAGAAACGGAGAAAATTAAGATTTTCATGAATAATTCTATGGAATTGACAGGAGCAGTCCCAATACGCCACAGTATTCATGAATCTGAATGTGATATAAACAAAAGTCAATGTAAATCATCTATGAGCAGAAGTAAAAAGTTTCATGGTAAGTCACAGAGTTACTTGAATTTATTTCCAATGATAATGTCGGTAAGTTTAATATCAATACTACCAGTAATCTACAAGATTTATTATATGAAAGAATATGAAAATTTAATAATGTATAATTGTACATTGTACAATATAATAATAATAATAATAATTGATAGAATGCTCATAATTTTATGCAGATATTGAACTGCCCACATTTACAAATACAAAAATTTTGGATTCGGAATTAGATAAAAATGCAGTTTGTAATAATACTTTTACACCAAAAGTATTCCCAGCTTCTAAACAGACTTGCAAAAATATTCCAACATTGTCACCAGGAGGAAATTTCATTGACAATAGCAAAGAAATTTACAATATAAAATTTGATGAAGGTTTGAAAGTAATGAAAAATAAATCGTTAGATACATCCGAGTTTACTACAATGAATCAGTACGGTACATCTTTAGAAAGCATAATATATAAATCTGGACACGAAACAAACAAAGAATTAAATAAATCGGTTGATATTTCAAAAATTAATCGTGTACATCCAATTGTCAATGAAACGAACACAGGTATATCAAATATCAAATATATCTAAAATTGAAAAAAATAATAATTTTAAAGCCCATATTTATGCATTCGAGAGATTTCGATTTTATTATTCTATTATTATTTATTTAAGTTTCGATGCAAAGCTTTATGAAGAAAATAGTTACAATTTTTTTTTTGAAAAACTCTCAAGTTTACGGAATCTATTCTTGTACGTTAAGTTTTCTGTTAAAATTTATTTTAATATTTATTTTAAATAAAATTTCTTTTGAACCAATTTCTAAAAGTATATTATTCAACTTTGAAATTAAAAATTTATCGAATAATACCAACGAAGATAATACAAATTTATTTATGTTCAAATAAATCGATAGATGATACAAAAAATGTTTCAACTGGTCAACCAATTTCGGCTTTCGATCCCAAAAAGAAGAATTACAATCAAAATGAAGATGAAAATACAAAAATATTTCTAAACAAGTCGATGGAAATTACAGAGACTATTGCCACGGATAATCGTAACTTACCGTCTGTAATTCGCACAGAAAATATGTGTCCTACAGAAACTCAAATGCATTACAATATTTCAACTGATTTTATCACAGGTCCATACATTTCATCTAATATTAGATAAATTTATTGCAACACTAAAATTACATCATTCCAATATTTTTCTTATTCTAAAGGTGATCCATATTTACAAGATGATAAAAGTAAGAAAGATTTGCGGATCGATACAAGGAATATTTATCACGATTCAACCATGGAGACGACAATAGGTTGCTTGCCTGCTACTTCATCTCAATTGTCCAAACGCGATAATAATGTGCCTAACGAAAATGGGAACAATGACATGCTTGGTGTAATGTCCAAGAGTGTACAATTTTCTTACGACAGACTAAGCACTTTGCAAAATACATTGGAGGCTTCTCCTGAACCGAATGGCGACAATAGGAATAACGTGAAAAATGATGAAAACACAAGGTGTCAACAGGTCCAACACGATTCAATACAAGTTTTTAATGATATTTCAATGGAGGATGATACTTTAGGACCAACGATTTTAACAAATACTACAAACAACTTGACAAAATTGAATCAGACTAATCAGAGCCTTTTATCAAGCAACATCGATGTGATTTCGAACTCGATAAATGGCTCGAAAAATTTTAATAAAGAAAATAATTATGAGCCCTCGATTAGATTTAGTAACAGAGGGGAATCATTTCATAGAATAACATCGGACGAATTGAATACTTTGTGTGCATCCATGAATTTGCCGACTCTGAGATGTTCCAGAAACGAATCCGTACAGAACAATTATATTCCTCTGTATAACGATGAGAATATGCAAAGAGATTCCTTCAAAAATAATACGCATTTTCAGCAGCAGCAGCCCGCGCACGCAGCAGCCAATCATTTCTCGGAAAAAGACGAGGATTTTAATAAGGAGAATAAATTTAGGATATTTTACGATGCCGATAATAGAGAAGAGAATCGAGACTTTGCTGCAATGCAAACGAGTCCAGCAAACGATTGCCTACCAACGGACACGAATTTCCAATACAACAAGTACCAGCAACAGTGCGATAAGGTCACAGTTTATCACGAAGATTCAATAGAGATGCGCAAAAACTTAAAAGAGTCCTCGATTAAATCAACGAGTCACAACAATGCGTTAGATTATGCTTCTAGTGTGAATCAATCGTTGAAAGTTGATGATAATTTTCACGGTGTTAATAATTTAAGGAATTGCGTGACTCCATCGATAGATTCTACCAATCCACGAAGCACCAATGAAATGCCAATCGATAAGCTTAACAATGCGCATTATGACGTGGGTTTATCGAGATTTCAGGCACGAGATGCGAATTGCACTGCTGAAACGAATGGAAGAATGGATTTGTGCGGTAAAAATCAAATTGCCGAAGCAGAGCGAATTATTCGCGATAATACAGAGAATGAAAGATTTCAGAGTAGCAAAATTCAAATTTATCATGACACTTCGATGGAATTAACCACTGACTCATCCAAATCATTAAATACTAATAAAAAATTTACGAAAGTAAGTGAAACTTTGCTAAATAAAAAAAATGACATTGCTTCGAATTTAGGTGAAATTACGAATACTTCCATGGAAGTTCCTGTTAATTTCGACAAGGATAAAAACAATGAAATATCAAAAGAAGAAAGTTTAAATAGAATACCATCGGATAATACAGATCTCTTGTTAGCAACAATGGGCTTTAAAACGGAACTGTCGCATCCTTTAATCATAAATGATAAAACTACGATAAAAATATTAAATAATCCGTCGCTCAATAAAACATATCAGATTGAACCAACTACTGATATAAATGATAGAATTGAATGCAATAAAACAAAAATTGCATATCTAAATATCCACGATAACAATAAAACTGCAACGACCGATACAATGCAGACAGAAAATCTAATGAAGAATTTGAAAATCCCTACATGCCCGAATAATAATGAAATCAATAGTGAGAGTGCAGGCTATTTAGATAAGGGAAACGTGGAGATTAGCGAAAAAATGTATTTATTATCGGAAAATTATTCGAAAGAACTCGAAGAAATTGAACCTCCGTCATTTTTGTGCTCGGATAGCATTCAAGAGGATTTGGGTAAAAATGACCGTTCAAATGAAAACGATACAGATTTCTTAATTTCGCAAACGGAAAGTAACAAAAAAACGGAGCATTCAGAGAATAATCAAAAGACTTTAACGGAAAGCTTAAAAAGACAGTCGAGTGACGATTCGAATAGCTTATCCGAACAATTATGGAAGAAATTTTGCAAACGATCCCCTTTGAAAATTTCTAGCAGTAAACAAATTAATAATTTAGCAACTTGTGAGAATGAAAAAATGGAGGAATCATCCTCCCTTACGCCTATTTCGTCGTTGATAGAAGATATTAAAAATTATGAGAAAAGGTATGCATTTAGACGATAATGCACGTGATAGTGTTTTCAATGTATTATAATTAATTAGATGCAATATTTCAGGCATAATTGCATCTGGTCCATACGAACAATAAGTGAAAAAATTATTGCAATAGATTTTATAACAAAATCATTTGTTATTGTTATAAGATTAAATGAGATGAAGAATGCTTATATTAGAGATATCAAACAATTAGAGATTATTTCACGACTTTCTGGTAATCGTATGGTTTAATTTAATAAACGAATTTTAATTTTGAAAAGAAAAATCAAAATTCAATTTTTCTTTCCTTTAGCTAATTCGAAAAATATTTTATTAAAAATTGTTCACGATCTGTTGCTATTGACATTGAAACCAATTGAAATGTTGGAAAAATATAGAATGTACGAACATATTTTACCATTATTGGAATACGTATCAAGCGAAGTTATTTTTGCCATGAATTTTATGTTTGATCTAAAACGAATAAAGTCGATACATCTATTGAGTATAGATAATGAAAGGTAAATTACTATAAACTATAAATTATACAATACTATAAATTACTAAACTCAATTTTCTTTTTAGGATAAATTTTATGGTAGCGTCTAAGAAAGCAAATATAATATTAAAAGTATCTTTAGTAATAAAGATTTTTAAAGAAATCGGTCCAAATGATGTCGATGTAGCATGCATTTTAGGCAATATTAGGTAAATACTAAACTTTCTTGTACTCTTAATTTAAGAAATTTTGAATGCTAATTTCACTGTCTTTGCTTTACAGAAAAGCCGATATTATGCAATTAATAATAAACATAAAGAGAGATTACAAATTTCTAAGCAGATATATAAACGATATTAGAGACTATATTACACTAATGGAAGAATCTACTTTTTAAAATGGATAGTAAATTTTCAATTATGAATTTAATGATAAATGAAGTTTCTACTATTATGTATAATTTTTTAAATAGTTCAATAAGACTGTAAAATATATTTTGTAAATAAATTTATATGTGATTATGCTAAAACACATTTATTATCATATAACATTATATTTATTTATATACGTATATTTATATTTATTAACATTTATTTAATTTAGATTTAATTTAATAATGATAGATTTTAAATAAAGTATTTTAATATAACAACTAATTAGATAATTTTTCATCGCTAAATGACGCAACATTCATGTCTCACTATTATCCGTATCATAATTCAAATTCAAGGAATTATAATCTTCTTCTTCTTTTAGCATTCTTGCTTTATACTTTGCGTACGTGTATCCGTATCTTTCTACGTCGTACTCATCAAATCCATAAACAAAGTCATCGCTATCGCTAGATAATGTATCTTCAATGTGTAAATTTGTCATGGCATTTCTTATATTATTGTCTCCAAATGATTCGTCAGAATTATCAGAATCTGGATAATCATTTTTCCAGTTTGATTCTGAATTTGAATCTTCCGAGTCACCTTCATCATTTTCTTTTTCATAACAATCTTCAAATACTAAATTATCTTCTATCGGTTGAACGGATAGCAAATTTTCGAGCTGCAAGGCTTCTTCTGTTTGAGTATAATACAAGTCGTATACATAGTTAATGTCAGTCTAAAAATACAAGAAAGATATTCATTGGTATATTTTATCGTAACCCAACCAACTAGTTAAAACAATAAGTGAATGTACATTAACCTTTTCATCGAGATCAGCTTTAGTATCTTCTATGTCGATAATATTAATAATACTTTCTTCGAGATTTTCAACCAACGAAGTATCTAACGAACGCATGTTACTAATAATTTTATACCGATTCTTATTAGAATCTTGCTTTGTTTTCTCTCGTGCCTTACTTGTAATATCAACGATATGCTGTTTGAAGTTTTGTTTTAAAACATCTTTACTGAAAGTTTTAGCTATGTGTTTGACAATACTATCCTCCTAGAACATTACATACAGAATACATAAAAATCTGTATTTGCCATAAATGTACAAGTTTTGTAAAATTTAAGCTCAAAGGAAATATAAATTGTATTGTACTTGTTTTTCAACAGTTCCTGCAAATTTTACGACTGCGGTTAACGGGCTAATTTCATCGGATTCCACTTTCTGTCGTTTACACGAAATCAAAAGAGCATCCAATGGTTCTTCGTCCTTTTTTCGTTTCACTCGTAAAATTGCTGCCATTGCTTAAATCAATTGATAAATGTTAGTCGTGTTTGAAAAGAATATGAAAATATTCTCCCAGCGCTCAATTGTGTAACGAGAGGTTAGAAAATTCAAAAGTCCGCAGTACAATGACAATAATAATAATAATAATGATGGTACAAATGACAATACCAACTTACCGCATAAAACTTACCGCATAGACGGTTTCGCGTCGTCGAAGAAAAGCTTCGATTGACGATGGAATTTCAAATTTTCATTATCCCGTAATAAATTGAATTCAGTTTGAACGAAAGAGAATTTAAAGATTTTTTTTAAAAAAAACATGAATAAAATCGCTACCAAAAGGAAAAGCAAAGAGGAAGAATCGGCAGAAATGGTTCGACCACGTAAGCGTTTAAAAATTTCAGAAATAATACAAAAGAATATTGTCGACGAAGAAAATAGTCCGAGGCCGTTTAATGTACGTAGATTAAATTCAATGAATCTATGCCCCGCGACGAGCTTCAAATTAATAAGAACTTTTCGCACAAATTTACATTTTAATACAGCGCAACATTATTAGTAGACGCAATAAACTGTTGACGGCTATGCATTTGAAGAAACGATATAAGTATTATTGCAAAAAACATGGGATTACATATTTGGTAGAAAGTGCACGAGAGAGAGTTAAAAATGCCTCAAAAGAGAGTCGTGACAAATTTATTCAGAGCTTCCGAACACTTAGAGTGTCGACAAATTCTCGTGCTTCTATAAGTCAAAATAGTGTTTGCATTGCAAATAAAGATAAAGACTCGAGCAAACATAGAGATAATTCAAAAAATAATCAGGTAATTAATCTCTCAAATAATTATAAATTTAACAATTAGTACGAAGAAAATTCAAAACGAATAATTCAATTTCGTTAAATAAGCTTTTCTTAATCTTTATGTCAGAAATAAATTCAATTTATAATTTTAAGCTTTTAAAAAAAGTTCGATTTAAAACTTAAATTTTCATACGCGACACGGTTATTACGATTTCTCATCTTAACTAAAATTACAATCCATAATATTGAAATATATTTTCAAATTTATAATAATTCGAGCCAAAAGTATTTCAATTATTATATTATATTCATCAATCTTACATAAATAACAGAGAAGAAATAACTTTAATCATTTCATTATTGCACAGTTATTATTATTTTTAATTCTGAATTTTTTTTTTTCTATTATTTCATTATATTTTCCGAAACGTTTTGTCACGAACTAAAATGAAAAATTATTTTATTGCACTTGTCATTTTCGATAAAATTATTTATTTTAATTTTAATTATAAATTTGATCGGACTATTGCTGCGTACAAGTCCATAATGAATAAGCTTATTAAAATATTTTATATAATGAAATATAATATTATTACATTTACATAAATTAAACGAGAATGCCGACTACTTTTAAAAATTCTTTCAAATTCATCTGATAATAAATTTAAATAATGATTAATATTTGTAATGTGATTTTTATTATATTATTAAAAGTATATTTATATATAACTTTTGCGTGTAAATAAAGCCAACTCTATAGCGATAATGGTATTTAATATTATAAAATATTAGATAAACTAAATTGTGAGTATTTATTAATAATCGTTGAAAACGTTTATGCGTTGATGTATAAGAGAACCAACATGTAGATACGCAGAATTAATAAAATTAACTTTTATCAAATTATTTGCTGTAAAATTAAAATGGAAGTAAAATGCGAGACAAAAAATTATACACAATTTGCTTGAATTTAACGATAATTGCTATTGCGCTTCCTTTTGCTTACATAGCTAAAGGCATTCATTTCAAATAATCTTTTCTGAAAATCCCTAGCCATAATATTATTGTTCAAAACATTGTAAAAGTATGGATGACTTTAATTTTCAATAAGTAAATGGAACTAAAATAATATAAATTCTTAAAACATCTAGATTATCACATACTAAATTTGCATGCTGTTGTGTATAATTTACTATCATTGTTGATGGGCGCTGAAGAAAAACTTTTTCTTTTATCTTTATTTTAGATCCAATTCAGTACTAATGTTACTCTACTCAAAGAAAATCCTCCTGCAAAGTTGGAGTCGTCGCTTTTAAATTTACAGAAAAATTCGACAGAGAATAGTGCAATGTTTGAGAAAGCCAACGAAGAGGACAGTGATTTTGCCGATGATTATGAAGACGCTTACTTTAGAAAACGAAAAATTGTAAAATGCCTGATCGTGAAAAAAAATTCCGCATCAAATATTATTTTCAGCGAGGACGAAGATTTCAGCGAGAGCGACTTTGACGATGAAAATAGTGATTGCGATTGCTATTATCACGAGAATTTTAAAAACAACTTTCACAATTACGAGTATGAATCATCGTCGGACGACGATGCGAAATAGCTATTAATAACTATCCGACACGTTGCTCAACGGATCCAAACCTGAATTATATACAGCGCCAATAGCTGAAGAATTCAGATTGACGCAGCGAGGTTGAAAAATAGATAAAAGAATCCAGTTAAATGTTGCAGAATTTTATTCGTACGCTTATATATTTATTACATATTTATATAGATATAATCTTGTGTAAAATTCATCTATCAAAATAAAAACAATAAACGTAAATCTAAAATGTCGAGACTCTGACGGAGAGAAAAGGGGGGTGGATCGTTACAGAGGGAATGGGGACTTTAGGAAATGATCACACATGCCAAAATCGAGAAATGCTTTCTTTATAACAGCTTAATTGATTGAATGTCGTAAGGTGGACGTACTCTGTTTTCTCATCCCTTCCATTATTCATTATTCTTTCAGACATGATTCTTTCAACAATAACACAAGAAGACACTGGCAATAAAGTTAATATCAAATTTTACATGCTTCTTTGTCTGTGTATATCACAGAGTACAGTCTCCCATTAGCGATCACTCCATACAGTTGCGCAAAAGTTCATTGCAGAATGAATGCTATGCGAATAACCTCTCGCTCCTCAAGTTCATACAATAATTAATTGATATCACAATCGATCGATACTGGCGCACGTTTATTTTATTACTTTTTTTCTTCTTCGCGCTTTCCTCGTCACGTCTCTTTCCTCAATTACATCGTCCACACTCGGGCCGCATAAGAAATAGTGTCATTGTAAAATGCTCGGGCGAAGAAATTTATGAATTTCCATGATTTTTCATCGTATGATATGAGTAGTACACTGCGTATACATGTAACACTGGCCTTAAAATCTAATTTATACATTGGCACCTCTCCAGACGAAAGCGCTCGCAACCCTAGCGTGCCCTCCTCAACCCCCAATAACTTATTTACGAACAAAATCTTTCATTATTTTTAGTCTCCGTAAAGTTTCAGACGAGTCTTCCTCGTGACGTACAATATTTAGATTCGAAGATAAAAAAGGCAGTTCAACAAGATAATGTCAGGACTTAGCTTAGAGTCTATCTGAGATTTTGCAGAGACTTGGTCAACGAGTGCGATGAACTATGAAATCGCTTTCCGGTGCACGAGAGAGTCCGAGCGTACTTTTTATTACTCGAGGCGCTTGCTTACTTGCTATTTGTGTAATAATATATTAAATGTTATATTGCAACATAACTTAACAGATTCACAAACTGAGATTGATATCATTCACGATAATCTTCTTCTTCTTCTTCTTTTCCCTACCAATTTTAATACTCTACTCCTTAACTGTACAACATTTTACATTCGCTCTTCCCAGTTGAAGCTCCTCCGAGCCTCAACTATCTTTATTATGCTGCGAGATTATTCAAGAACCATGAGATTGCACACCTTTATTATCATTATTATCATTATTAATTATTATTTATTTATTTATTTTCTTCATCATCTTCTTCTTCTTCTTCTTCCCCCTCTTCCTCTTCCTCCCGTTCCCCCTCTTCCTTTAATAGGAGTTTTTTTTCAAGATCTTGGTTTTAAAATTAACGCGAGACTCGTACAGATCAATCGAGGATAGAATAATGGCAAAATTACAATCAATTGTGAAAGCAATTTTCACTTTCAATATACAAGGATTAATAATTATCTACTCATCTACGCGTAACGACCGAACGCTTTTAAACGAGTGCAATCTACAAAACAATAACTATTTACAAATTTCAATTCTCATCAATAATTTTAACATCTTGGCTCATTTTATTATGACAATCTAAAAGAAATTGCTCTTCTAATCTGCTCCTCAATTAATCTTTTTCAATTGGAGATCATATTCATCATCGTTATTGTTTCACTCCCTTCTTTCCTTCCTTCTCCACCCTTCCCAACCTCTGTCTCATCGTGCTCATTGTCACTCGATTACAACCACCCCACCCCACCCCACCCACCCACCCGCCGACCCATCGCTCGCCCCTTCTCACGCGTTCTCGTTTTGTTCTCCCACTTTCTTGCTTACTAGTCGCTCTTATATATACAGCTCGATATAACAGTCCTATAATCTTAATAAGTTTTTCCTTGGCTGACGCGCGAGCGTCAAACGTCCGCGCGTCAACTGAAAAAGCATAATGCCGTATTTACACTGTTTTGTTGGTAATTCGAATCTTACATATACGAAGAATTCCCTGGATCAACGGGAAAAAAAAGAGAGAACAAAAAAAAAAGAAAGAAAAAAAAAGCATCACACAAACATTATTCAACTAAACCGACGGTTAATATTCTTTATGCGTATAGATAAACTGGCAACAAGTAACAGTCCTATGACATTGCTCGAGAGATTTTCGGAATCGAGGCTTCGAGATAGACGGGACGTGCAAAGTTCGTGAAATGATTAAAGAGATTGAGATCCATGAGATTTTTTTTTAAAAACAGGCACAATCAACTGCAAAGAAACTGGTGAGGGAAAGAGCTCTCTCAAGTCCTAGTATTTGTTGCCGTGTAACGTGAATTGTCATCGGAGAGGCTGTAAGATGAAGTACGGCTATATTGAATTTAAGCTTAAAACTCCGAAAGTCCCGATGCTCGAGCGCTTCCCCCATAACAATTTCCCCATTACAAGTCGTGCATGCAATTTAACTCCCTTCCTAATTAATACTGCGACTGTAATAAGCCGAAAAGAAAATTCTGAATTTTGTTTGCACGTCGTTGCGAATAATTTTCCCACTGAATAGGGCGCGTCGTAAAGCAGCGCTGACGCATTGGCTCGGGCCATCATTAGCATTCGCTTCCTTCATTCCCCAGACATTTCGCGGAAGTTAATGATGTTAAACCATCCACACAGGGCATTCGTCCTCGTTATTATTGAGAGTTTATACGAGCTCGATGATATCGGCCAGTTCTGCACTCGGCCACGCGTACCACAAGAATAACAGTCATCTCATCAAGCTGCCAGTCTCTCCGACAACTCCTTCACGAATCATCGCGAAAGCAATATTTTGACGAGAGGCCGCCGCGGGCAGCGCCATTATTCGCAATTCGCTCTCCAATCGGCCGTAAAATAAATAAATCGCTTCACGACCGACCACACTGCCATACTTCCTTCCACACGCAAACTTAATCGTTGTAGCCGCGGCGGCACCTGGTGGTGATAAAAGGTGGGGGT
>JAPYYT010003656.1:0-14299 GCA_030522565.1 Ceratosolen corneri | reverse complement strand
TCTCTCTCTCTCTCTCTCTTATGTATTGATCTCAGCTAAGCAAGCAGTATCTCAAAATCTCACTTGCTCATCATTTAATCTTTTTACTCCTGAAGTATGCTGCTTTTTTTCATTTTTTCCCACATAAGCTGTAGCACATATAGCTTTGTAAACTCGTGGTGAGATACAATTATACGTGTATACTGGAATATTATACAACGTTGGTGAGTTCAAGAAGCGCGCTCAATGATTACCAATAGCTCAATAATACGAATAACTTGTTTCATCTGAATATTCAACGTGGAGTTCTTAAACGAATGTATTACTGTTTATTCCAGCACAAGTTTAGTTCATAGATATGTCAAATCTTATTTTAATTGAAAAACTATCTTACGTAATAAGATAATGTTGCATATGATAGTATAGGATAGTATGTAGTAAATGAATAAAATGTGTATACTAATTTATAATGAATGAGATTTAAAATCTTAATATAAGCACAGTTAATATTATGCTTTAAATTAAAATTAAATATTCTTTTAGTGACTAAAATAAAAGGAAAATTATTTTACAAATTTTGGATTTATACTGTACAATAATAAACAAGAAAAAATAAGAAAATGAATTACATAAATCGATTGTTATGATTGCTATATAATGAATATTTAGAAATGGATTATATAAGTTTCTGTTAATCTAAAAATAACTTCTGAAATTTTAAGTATAAAATCGTAAATATAAGATATTACCACATGTTTATTATTTCAATTAAAAATTGTCTTTTTTTACGTTGACGCGTAAAAAATTTAAAAATTGTATGCATACCCAACTTATCATATGGATTGTATATATCTATAGGAATCTTATACTAGTAAATTAACTTTTAAGTACATTTTATTTACCTTTCTCCATAAGATATTTTTAATAAACTTTCACAAGTTAATCGTCACAATTAATTTAGTCTTCATAATTTTACTTGTACTATGCCGTATAAAAGAACTTTTAAACTTAAATAAATTTGAAAATATTCCATTTAAATTAGTTCTATAAGTATAACCTTTACAAAATATATATTACTATTCGTAATCTATATTTTTTATAAAACTAACCATTAACAAGAATAACAATTATCAAAGTAAAAATATACATTTTTAAATGCTATGAAATTTAGTAGATTCGGTAAAATTCAGTTGGTTTTATAAAATTAAAAATTGAATTCAATATAAAATCAAAATTCAATAATTATATAATGCGTCGTTATATTTGTAATCTGGAAATATTAATACTTTATTTCGGTATTTTGTAAATCTAAAATTAGTAGAATTATTATTTTAATTTGATAAAAGAATATATAATTTTAAATAAAAATATGATATTAACTATAATTATAGTAAAATATTTAACAGTAATTCTTTGTTAAAATTAATTATTATTAATGGAAGTTTAAATTTACTTTTGATCAATATTTTTTATAGATCTCATAAAATAACAATTTCTATTAAAAATGAATTTAATTCTCAGAATATATTCTTTTACTAATAATAATGAAAATCATAAATTAATCTAAGTATGGTCATAATCGGTATAAACTATGAGAGCATTTGGCTTGGACTAAATAATGTGGCATGTTGAACTAGAAAATATTCTCACCGCCTATAAATACGACAGCCCCTCTATTGTCTTGATACGTGGTAATACTAGTGCAACAAAAAAGTTCAATAAAAGTTACAGACTAAAAATTAAGGAGTCGTGACTATTATAGAAATATCTAGCATTTTACTCAAGATAATTGACGCTTATAGATTTATTAATAATTCCTATCGGCTATTAGTTTAAAAAATACATTATAATTCCTAGTAATTCTTTTGGTTGGTATTAGTTTAATACTGCTTCACTTATGTAAGCTTGAAACGAATCTTCTGTATAGTATAGTTTACAATAGTTTTGTGTAATTTGATTATCCTTTATTCATCATATATCATATTTACTGAACTTATTTATTAAAAAACAATTTTTACTCGCTTCATGATGTACGTTTGTTCAACATAACTCGACGTATAAATAAAGAATTTTAATATATTTTTAAATTGTAATTTAATATTCATGGGAATATTTCTATGAATACTAATAATATTTAAGTATGTATTTAAGATAATATGCATAATAATAACAAGGGTATCGTATTTAGTATAGCCTCATATTTACATTTAATGTTTTATATTTCAAATATTATAAAAATAAGCAATATCCATTGTATTACTTTATTGTCAAATATATTACATAATATTATTTGCAACATTTTAGAAACTAAATATGTATGTATATTATGCATATTAAATATTTTATACTTTGTTTAAATTGTGATAAAAATGTGAAATTAATGTTTTCATACCAAATATTAATTTTATAAAATTAGAAATCTTAAATATATATAAAATATGGATTTTTAATAATAATGTTTAACAATATTAGGATTTTTATAAGGATTAATGCTTACGTAATAATAATGTTTAAAATAATTAATTTCTATTTAATTTTTTTTGTTACAGGTAAGTTGATCTTCTTGATTAAATATCGATCAAAAAAAAAAGACTTTTAATATAAAAGGTAAGAACCATAATAATAAAACTGTTTATAAGAGGTAAAAATATCATAGCAAAAGTAACATAATTTTTTACTTTTATTATTTTGTAACTTGAAAAAACATCAAATTTTACTAATATCCTATTGTTTACGAATGATTTCAAATAATAATTTTGATCACATAAACAATGTTTTTAATGTTAAATATTTTAGATATTTTATACACAAAGTATAAAATCTCAAAGTGTTAGTTAATATTAATAATTCTGAAGAAAAATCATTATATTAAACTCATTAGAAATTAAGAATATGTGTAATATACATGAAGTAATTAATTTTTAAATTTGAATTTAAATAATCCAACTTTAACATTAATAAACAATAGCGTAACGTAATGCTAAACTGAGAAAAATTTCATTCCATTTTCTGTTTTTATAAGGATCACATAAATATTTTGGTAAAAGTATTCAAGAATATTTAATTTGTAAATAATAGATATGTTTATGAATAATTCAAAATACGCTGAAAATTTGTGCACGATATTATGTTTGATCGTACAATTTATTTCGTGCTGTCATAACTATATAAAATAAGTAATCCATATTATTAATCGATTTAAGAATCCGTATATTTTTTAAAACTTATCAACTTATTAGCGATTGCTTATGTATTCAATGATAAAGTAAGTAATTGTGAAAATACCAATATCTAATCAATTATTTATAGTAGTAACTCTTTTCAAATAAAGTAATTAATAAGTTCTCTTAATAAATAAAATGTTTTAATTTAATTATAAAAATATAATTATCGTTACCTACTATTTATCAAAATATTCTAAAAGAATTTAAAAAATTGTATACATGTAAAATATTATTATGTAGTTTTTATTTTTGGAAATTAATAGAATTAAAAAACTGATGTTCAAAAAAAAAAAATAGTATAAGGATAATAAATACATTAGTATGAAATAGCCTTTTTTAATTAAAAAATTTCAAATTTTATATATCATTTAAAAATAATTACAATAATTACATTAAATAATGTTTATTGAAAATTGGATAATTAGATTTGTAAATAAAATTGAATTATTATAAGCATCTATGGAACAAATATGGAAAAAGCTTAATGCCACTACAAGATACAAAAGATTATGTATTACAATATTTGTATATGAGTGTCAGCTTTTTATTATTGAGTCATATCATAGCAATGAATATATTTATCTATAAAATAAAAGCAAATAATTTTTTTATATTTCATGTATTTTCTGTTTTCGTCTAAAATTCTATCTGAAATACATTAAAATATAATCATAATTGTATTAATAAAATCTAATAATACTCATACTTTTTTTCTATTGATGTATTTATATACTCTAAAAACAAATACTTAACTTTGATTTCAATTAAAAAAAGAGAAAAGAGAAACGTAGTGACGGGCTGAAAGTAAATAAACATGATATAATTTATAATATAATGAAATTGTCGGTATTAAAAATATTTTCAAATTTTAAACATTTTAAAATAAGTCTTAATAAATAAAACAAATAGTAATTACTTATAATATATAACTATAGATTTTTAATTTGAATTGTCGTACGTGCGTATATGTTGTTTTAAGAGATATTTAATAGTATGCGAAGAATATTATTATTAGAATGTCCGGCATAAATATTAAAGACAAATGAGTCGAGGCAACTAAAGCGATTATAATTTTATAACTTGTTTATTTTAATGTTAGTCAAAATAGTCACAGCTTTAAATATTTATTACTTATTTTGATTTATTTAATGATTTTATTACACCGGCAGACCAAACATAATGTATTTAAAATAAATTGACATAGAACACAACAGTAGAATTAAACACTGATTGGCTAAGCAAGTAAGTGTAGAACAAATGAGGTGTTTATCCTTGGTAGAACTGGTTTACTCATAATCCTTCGAATCATTAGCACAATTGCATAGCTGTATACCGTCTTACAAATACATTAAAGTAAGTAGTGCATAGCCATATACGAGTCTTCAACCTGAATAAAAGTTAGTCTGTTTATCCTAGGCTCAAAGTTCATTCAATTTAGTAAACTTGGAATACAACTAATGATAACTTCAGTATCTATTTGCACTCCCAAATTGAATTCCCGGACTATTCATCGTGTATTTTTTTGCAATAGTACTGACCTTTTATGCTGTTCTATAAAATTAAATGGCTAAATATTATAGGATAATATATGAAATTTTTATACAATAAGTTATTATGCTTGTTGGTGGGCACTGAATTATTGCGATGTAGTGAATATTTAAAGCAGATATAGTCATGACAGTTTTTAGATAATAAAACTTCTTTTATTCACTTTAATATCTTGGATTATCAACTCGTTTGAAAAAATTATAAAACTAACCTTTATACCTAAAGATTAACATTACGGGGAATTTTTTTATTCGTTAGATTTGCTGTTATATTTCAAATGGAATTAAAACGTTGGAATTTTCTTAAGAATAGGAAATTAGACAGTTTGAGAAAGATTTACCTATTCCATTATCATTCTTTATATATTAGTGAAAAATTAAATATTAAAAGATTCAAAATCAACTTTATAAATACAGTTTTTTACAATTATACCATAAGCTAAAAATTAGTTTTATAATTTTTGAATATTTGTCAAAAAATTTTCTAGATAAAGCTATAATTTTTTTTTTAATAAATCAAATGAAATAAGCATAATTTCATTATAAAATATCAATAGTTTCAGTAATTGTTTCTTTATTGTGAATTACATAATAAACGTAGGTAAAGAATAAAACTAAGAATATACGATTTTTTAAGTTATTAATTTTATTTAATGTAATGAGGATTTATTTAATGATTTTACTACATCGGCATTATAAAAAATATATTGAATATTATTCATTCAAAATTAGAATATAAGTGAAAATATTTATATAATACCATTTATAAATCTGACAGTATATTACTTGCTTTGTATATAGTACAAACTGACATATGCATGTTCTATATATCTATAACATATGCAATTACATTTACATCAATTTATTATAAAAAACTTTTTATTTATATATGAAATATTATACCATTATTTATTTTAAAATAAAGCAAAAGTCTCAAAAGGTCAGTTTATTGTGCATGCTTAGAAAGACTTTTGCAGATAGATTTACTTGCACATTACTGAAGGGTTTATACATAGCATATCACGCAGCACCTGTAAGAAAAATTTGTAACTTTAAATAATTAATCATTTTTATTATAAAGAAATTAGTTTTACACAAATAATTTATTTACAGTACAAACAAGTATACATTTTTTATGTCATAATAAGAGTTTGGTTCAAAATTAAAGAATAATATAGTGCAATTGTTACTAAATAATTAATTAGAATAATTAATGTAAGATTATTTAATACATAAAATGTATACCTTTATATCTTAAAACTATTTGAAGGAATTTAGTTTAATTTTCACGTAAAATATACAAATGTTTAATTATAAACCATGCAAGTTTAATTAATATCCTTTTTCTAAACTTAACTCATTTATGAGTTAACTTTCTTTATTTCAAATATTTTATTTTTCTTTATAAATAGTCAAATCATCAATTTCTGAAGTCCTAATTAACAGATTTTATTTCTGTTCTCTTTTACCTTACTAATAAAACATTTGGATAATTAATATTTATATATTTATTTATATTTATATTAACTTTATACTTAATTATGTTTAAGGGATAATTTTATTACTTATCGATTTTTTTTATAATTTCCTTTATAATTTAAATCTATTTTTATTCAGCCAATAGTTTTATGTATAAAATGCTTATAAATACAGTAGAAATAAGCAGGTGCAAGCAATAGCAATGAAAGAAATATATATATTAAATTAAATAGAATTAAATAAAAAAAAAATTAAATAGAACTACAATTTAAAATTTCACTTAAATTCTTTAGTTTAAATAGTTGAAATACATTTTCATTCATAAATTTTATGAATAAGAATAATTTTCTTTTTGACTAAATTATATAACTGGCATTTTTGCAGAAGACAAATATTTTCATAAAATTTTGCGTTTATTCGCTAAGGATCAAACACACTATTCAGTAAATATATGAATTATTTTGCAGTAGAGAATAGAATTCATACTTTTTTATATATACCTAAATATATATATATATATATCATATTTTATTAGCTCATTATTAAATCATCTCACATTAATTTAATTTCATATTTTTTCAGATATTTATTAATTAAAGTTTTTATATTTTATTTAAAAATTTTAATCAACATTAAATATTTATTACATTAAATAAAATTATATAAATATATACATACAAAAAGAGAGTCTTATCTTTATAAAGAATGTATATAGCCATTTATAAAACAAATAAATTAAAGTGTAATTAAATTTTTAATATATATTTTTTAGAATTTTCATAAAAATAAAATTAATTAAAAAAGTTAATGAAAAAGATAAATGGTAAATTGAGTGTTATTCATATTTTAGGCACAATATGTGCAAATGACAAATATCCGATAACATTCAAATATAAAATTAATTGTTTTTCTTTAATATTCATGAAATATTCTTGCTTTGCTATTTTTAAAATAATTTATTAAACTTTTATATAATTGTTGTCATAAAAATATAAATAAAAGATTTATTTGTTATAATTAGTGAAACTGAATGGTTTTTATGAAAATATAACAAATGAAACTTATTTTGTAAAGTCTTTGGAGTGATAACTTCCTTTTTATTCCATATTTTTAATATATATATATATCGCTCAAGCGTTAGAATTTTATTATATATATTGTATTTTTAAATACTACTTAGATATTTTTTTGTATGAGAATTTTATCGTATAAAAAAATATCATTTTTCAAATATATTTTGAAATTCTAAATTAAAATTAAACTGATAAAAATACAATTCAGTGTTGCACTCTTTTAAATAAAGTATAACCTACTTTTTTATTATATTATATATTATATATAATATATCACGCAGTATATTTGTATGAGTTATTTAATAAAATCAAGTGGATAGAATACGAAAATTTTGTTAGCCTTTATACCTTCAATAAAAAAAATCACATTAAAAACAAAAGAAAATGAGAGAAAAAATCTAGACCACTCGTGAAGAAGACTCGACGTAGAACTTTTAAACGTATTTTCTCAAAGTGCTTCATATTTATGTAGTCTATAATTTGCATTCCACGTTTAAAGAGGAAGTATGAAATTGCTGAGAAACAGCCAATAAAAACGTGTTATATATGAAAAAGAAATACCAGTGATTGTAATAAGGATGCCTATTTTTCTCAAGAAAAGGCTCATTTTCTTTGCCGTTACTTCTTATACGACTTACTTCTTTGCAAAAAAATCTTACTGCACTTTCATGCTTATAATGTTACCATATGTCACATACCTAAAATTAAATCAACTGGAAAGCTATGAGAAAAAAAAATAAGAAAATGAATTGTCTTTTATTCCTCAAATCTTAATTATTATATATAAAATCTTAATTTCAGAAGAATTTAATTTTTAATTTATGCTGTAAAACCAAGAATAGTTTATAATTTCTTTATTTCTTATTTCAAATTTTGAATTAAGTAATAATATATGATAAGTGAACGTTTTTTCATGTATTTAAAAATGATTTTACTCATCTTTACTAGCTTTTGAACGTCAACATTTTTTTGTATAAAATTTACTTTTATATTTATTTTAAAATATAGAAGAAGTATGCAAAATAAAAATAAAAAATATATATGTGACTATGGTATATATAATTATTTTAATATACAAAAAAAAAAATTAATAAACAAACAAAATAATAGTACGAAGAATAACGAAAGTGTGAAAATCAAAACCTAAAATCTGGCCAAGTCGTAGATAAAAGAATGTAAAAAAAGAAGTAGGTCTTTTGAGATGTAACTGTAGTAAATTGCTTTTCTTTTCTTTTCTTTTGTCTACATGCAATTGATGGATTATTGCTCTGCTTTTTATAAGATATTCTTTTTTGTAGAACGAGGGAACAAATAATAGAGATAAAACATAAGAAACTGTGTTTTATAAATTTGTTTGCTATCTCTGTATACGATTATGCACATTCTCTAAATTATACATTGATGATATAATTACGCTAATATTATAAAAAATAACTGCAGAATCAGTATTTTTAGATTTGTATTAACAAATTTTTCACATACATCACAAAACATTAATTTTAACATATAATTCTATGTTACAGATCGTTATAACGTTTCTGTGAATTTTAAAAATTATTTTTAATTTTGAATATAGTGATAACAATAGATTAAAATTGTGAGAAACGATATTATACACAATTATATTATGTGCAAAGTTATTCAGATAAAATATTATTGGTTTGGAAATGTAGCCTGATTACAATAAAAAATCGTACAAAAAAAGTTTTATGAAGCATTTTAATTATAAACTACGCGTATTGATTATATATATTTCGGATGAAGATCATTTATATTTAGAATTATTTTATTACATCAAAATTATTCCAAATTTATTTCAATAAATTATTTTGTCAATATAAATTGATTTTATGTATAAATTAAAAAGCGTAATTTAAATATTAATGCAGTAATTCGTGTATATTATAATACATATATTCCAATTATTTCTTATTATAATAATAATGATTTATTAAGCCATTATTATTTGTATAAAAAATATTGAGGAAGAACAAATAATGGCACATTTAATGTATTATTTTTGGGAAACTTATGCACCGTTATTCAATGCATTTGAAGGAACTTATCATCTCTATTGAAAAATTTAGAAAATATTAATATGCATGTCGATATAATAAAATAATTAAATTATTAATTATTTGCATTATTAATTGAAAAAATCTATATGTACATTGAATTTGTAATTGAAATGTTTAAAGTTCAATTTCGAATCAGATTAATTTAATTTATTACATTAATAAAATTCGTTAGTCTTGTAAAGTGTGAATTTTAACGAAATTATTTAAATTTGAAAAAATAAATGTGTTGAAGACAAAAAGTCGGTATTGTTATAAAACATTTTTATTGGACTTTTACTGTTCTTTCATATTTCATTCGTACACTTGAACTTCTATAAGCAAACTGTATTGAATAGTATCCATTTATTCACTAAAAGAGGATTCCGTAAAATGGAACTTATTTTTCTACGTCTGCTGATAATTGGTTATTGTCCAATACTAACAGATTATGTATGAAAAAATAATACTATATACTTCGGTGTAGAGTATAAAGTATTTAGATAATGAATGCGTTATTACTACTATTTGTTTAAAATAAAGCACAATATTTATTAAATTATTCTTAAAAAATGAAAAAATCTTAATCTTAATCATAAAGAATTTTAATATTTTTTATATATATAATTTAAACTCTGAATAAGTGTAAACGTTAAAAAAAATTAAAAATAAATTAATTACCGGATTTAGTCATGAAAAAAACTGGTGGCTAATAAGTAATAACAGATTCAAAGTTACTTATGGCTAAGAAATATCTCGTTTTTAATGTAGCCAATGTAATTTTGAATTATATTTATTCATCCTCTAGTATAATCATGTGGTAATTATAATGTATTTGCTTTGAACTAACGAAGTGATTTAATACAAACATTTATAAATATTTGTAAATTTTATATTTCTTTTTTTATATTGAAAATTTGTAGAATCATTAAAAATTAAAGTGATTTTATGTAATTTGAAAATCAATTTTATGTGCGTTAATTGTAAAATTAGTATATTATTTTTATGCTCTAAAGAATAATAAAGTAAGCAATAATTTATAGTACATTAAATATTATCAATATGTTATAAATTTCCAAATAAAAATATGCATCCAATAAATGAACCGTAAACCTTTAATTAAGGATGATTCTTACAAAAAATAATTTAATATAAATTTAATATAAATATAATTTAACACACTTACTAATAGTAATGATATGAATATACCATTAATGGAAATGACATTTATAAACTTTTACTTGATTTTTCGTTAAGCACTCCGTGCTACTCTCATACGTAATTATTATTATGTCAATAGTATTTAATATTTAATTTGAATATTAAAGTATAAAGTATTAATATAAAGTAATATTTGAATAAAGTATTCATTTGACAAATGCTTATACACCTCGAGAATAAAATATTCCTAATGGGTTCATCTTCCTAACGACACGTGAATAAGGTAAAGAAAAAAAGTAAGCACGCAAGTCTACCGGTAAAAAAAAACTTTCAAGGTCATTGTAGTAGTAGCTTCCGCGTTAATCAGTTAAACACCACTTTCGCATGACGAACACCGAAAGAGTATCAAACCTACGATACTGAGCTCATCTTTATGCAAAGGTGATTACGTGAACGGAATCTAAATGGTATTTCATTTTCACTTCCAAGGTCGAATTTGCTATCATTGCTCTTCACTCCTCACTTTTCTAAATCTGAGTTTATTCGTTTCATTACATTTATTATCTTAGTATGAAAGTGAAAGTATAGTGGTAAAAAATGGAATTCAAGCTTTTAGCAACGTAAATGAAGTTGATAGGTTTATGTTTGCAATTAGATTTCAGACATTGATAGTTCTTCATTTGTTTCAAAATGAACTAAAAAGAGCTTTTCGGATTATCTACCCTAAATAATTTCTTTTTGAAATTACACTAAAATTTTACTTATGGTAATTTTATTTGTCAGTATAATACATAAGTTGATAAAGATAACGACAGTTCATTTTGAAAATTGTTTTACAACAAACATATATAGTGGGTATAGTACATACGATGCTAGAAAATACAGCAAGTAAAGAATATATTCTATTATTTAGCCCACAGAAATCTTATAGAAATCTTTAAAAAAATATTTATTGTTAGTCAGTTTTCATTCTATTAATTTTTAAATTTCTTAGAAATACTTTCGAGAAGATTATTAAATAAAATTAAATAAGTAAATATAATATACAATAATAATTAGATAAAAATAAACACGCGCGTGTGTGTATCACGTGTGAATTCCGAAGGAGCCTCTAATAATTAAGCACAATAACCTGCCAATATTCAGACTTTTATTTTCAATAAGCTTAATCTAAATAAATCCGAAAAGTAGTTGAATCATTTCATTATCTCAAAGCTAACGTTTCCTTACAATTTTTTAAGACGCGATTGGAAATTTTCTTTCATACATAAAACTATGTTAAAATAGTTGATATCTTTTGAAATACGATTTGTCCAGTAGCCACCTTTCATTATTTAATTCATATTTCACAAATCTCTCCCTCTCTAAATGTATATATCTATTTATCTATATATTTATTTATCTATGTAGCTGCATCTATCTGTATCTCACGTTTGTGTGTGCGCACATGAAGGATGCATCAATGGAGTAGAGATTAAAACCTCGATAAAAATCAATCGATATTGGTGCCTAACTTATTCTACAGAGAATTAAGGATCCAGAATAGGAAGAGTGACAGACAAATCCTATATAAGGAATACCATTCAATTAGCTAAAGTTGGTCAGATTGATAGCCAGACAGTCAGTAGATATCATGCTGTTTTCCTAATAATTTTATTAAGACGATGAAGAAGGATCATTGTAAGAATATCTCATAAGTATTGATGTCGAAGTTTTTCTTGTGAAGATTGTAATATTGCATTTGTAATAAATTACTCACTCCGCTAATCGACGATAATGGTTTTATTGAATTATTTGAAACTAGAACATTGTACCGAGCATAAATAATATACATAGGATAGAATTTTCAAATTTTCTATTAATTTACGTACTGCCATTCTTGTCATTAAAAACTTTTGGAAATACTGACATTTAAAATGGTTACAAATTTAACGAATTTTTTCAAAATTTTGCAAATAGGAATATAAAAATGTATCAATGCTGCTATTCAGAAACCTGAATGTTTACTTCCTTAAATAATTTTAATTAGTTGTAAAATAAAATGCACTAATGAAAATAAATAATATAATACTAACTTTTGTTGGGAACATTAATTGACTTCAAGATATATATATATAATTGTTCAAAGCTCATTTTAACTTTATTTTATAGATAACTTAGACTTTTTTAAATATTAATGTTAATTTGATGACATTTTTACATATTTAATATGTTAAAGAGTTATTTTATTTTCATTCAAAATCATTCTGCTTTTTATTTCATTTCTGAGTTTCATTATTTGAATAACATATATTTAATTTAGTTCAACGTGTTACTGATCAATATATAAAACTAATGTCAAAAAGCGGTTGAATTAAAATGAAAAATTAGTTTATTAATATAAAAATTAATTAGTTCGTTTTAAATTCTTGAAAAAAGTTACTAAATAAAACTAATGCTCAATAGAGAAAATATTCAAAATTTTTAGAACTTTGTATAAACATAAATTCTATTTTTATATAGATTTCGTTTAGAATCTTCAATTTAATGTTTGTACTTGTTCAATGTGAAATTCATAAAAATATGAGAAGTGTTTTACGATTGTATATACTTAAATTTATGAAGTCACAAAATTTTTATCATATTTTTCTTTACAAAAATTTAGTTTCTATTCTTTTGATTATTATTATTGATGTAGTAGTTGTTTTTATAAGCGTTATTATGTTGTATTTATTACTTTTATTGATAATTTTGTTGTTGTTCGGGATCCCATACTTGAACCAAATGATCGCTATCGGGCTCGAAGGATCAAATGATTGCTATTCGGCTCGAAGGACCAAATGATTCGGGACTGTTCCCGACGTGTTAATATTCCTCCCGCTTGTCAGAGAGAGAGGCAGATAGTAAAGGAAAGATCGTTAGCAGAAGGTCCAGAGAGACTTCTACAAATGTTTAATGCCACAGTAACAGCGGTTATTAAAGTTAATATACAAAAGATGTGATTTAAATATTACGTTATTTAAGTTATCTTGAATATATCACTTTGTTGTCATTGTAATGAATCGTCTTTAACAGTTGGTTGACAGAGAAGGATTACTTTCCAGTTCTAGAACGGTGAGAGAAACTTGATGCGGTGGTCAATTGTATGTTGAACGTCGCGCTTCGCTGTACAATGGCCAGCTGTTAGCTGACTGTTTTGTGTTACCTGTTGTGGCAGTTCATTGCAGTTAAAGCGCCTTTGTACCTGAGTCGACGCTGTAGCTGCGTGAAAGTTGTGCGACAGTCGTTGCGTGTAGAATGCTGTCTGTAGAAAGCGTTGCTTGTAGTTTGTCAGGATTTAGTTTCTTGAGCGTCAATCTTGGTGATTGGTGCTGCATTGCTTTATGATTGGTTTTTACTGAAGGGCTCGTGTACCAATGTAGAACAAAGTTGTCCGATGCTGGTAAGGCTTACCAGTTGAATTTTGGGAGAACTTGGAGCGACGTAAGAATTCAAATTCCTCAACAACTTGAACCTCTCAAGAACTCAAAGGTTGTGTTCCGTGCAGTCAGTTTTTAATGAGTTTACTCCCCCCCCCCCTACCGTGGGGGTGGCTAGTAGACGTAGTTTCCGAGAGTGGGAAATTGAGTCTTTTTTAATAATCTTATTTTTGTTCTGTGATTAGTGAATTGTAGTAAGTAGGTGGTTCCATACTTTAGACAAAACACCCTTGTGTCGCCAAGGAGTGGGGTGAAGGTTGCACATATTTTCTCCAAATAAAGTTGCACGTGCTCCCACGATATAAAGTAAACTATCTTTGCAGG
>JAPYYT010003655.1:0-12114 GCA_030522565.1 Ceratosolen corneri | reverse complement strand
TATTAAAAGAAAGTTTCAAATATCTTGGGACACATCTGGCAATCATAAACGTATTGAATGTACGAAAAGAATTTACAAAACAAAGAGGTAGTACCGAAGCTCGAGAAACAGCATGATTCTCGAACAGAGATATTTATTTATTAGTGATTCATGGCGGTTTACAAATGAGCCTAAACTTATTAATTTTTTTTGTAGCGATTTCAGGTATAGAATATGGGCTTTTCAATTGTCAAATGTATTATGAGACCCTTCTGTGTCTTTCTCATTCAAAGCTCTAGTGAGTGCTGCATCTTTGGTATGCCAAATAATACTGATTTTGATTTTGGGATATCCACACTGCGTTTCTCACGTGACCCAATTACTTTTCCTTACTCATAAATTCATTGCATGACTTTCGATAATTACCATCTTTGCCCAGTCTCTTCATAATGCTCTTTAAATGGACATCTCACGTGACCCAATTACTTTTCCTTACTCATAAATTCATTGCATGACTTTTGATAATTACCATCATTGCCCAGTCTCTTCATAATGCTCTATAAATGGACATCTGGCAATGATATATATAAAATGATGATCCTTTACGACTCTGTTTACGAAGACTAGAAACTCGAGAGTTCCCTGATGTTTAAGCTGACCATTATGTGTTTTCTAATAAAAAACTAGCAAAATTAATAACGCCATAAACATTTCAGAAATCGGAAGCGTAATTACCACCAACTTCGTATTCTATTCATACCGTACCAATTCACGCCTGTTCGGGATCCGGCTCGGGTAGGAAGAAACGGGAGCGGATCCGCGCGCGTGTGTGTTTTCTCCTCACAAGTGTGTGAAGAAGAAACAGATAGTGGAATGGTCGAGATAGCAGGGTAAAAAGAGTCGTACACAAAATAGGCGGATAACACTTGATTTTGTTGAACAAAAAATAGCTTGAAGAAGTCACACTTGGTTACACAGTAAATTGCACTATTGTCGTTACAAGAATTGGTTGAATGCCGCACTTACGCAATACGCGAACGGCTTGTCGCGGAGCGACGCGGGGTTCGATAGGACGTAAATTCCGCGAAGACTTGAATCGGTGTAATAAATTGATTATCAGTCATTGGGCTCGATAGGAGCGACGCAGGGCTCGATCGCTCATATGACGCGTAGACTTGAACCGGTGTAATATATTGGTTATCAGTCATCGGGCTCCGGAGGAGCGACGCAGAGCTCGATCGAACATGTATTCCGCGAAGACTTGAACCGGGTTGCTACTTGCCTCTTATTACGGGTTCTCTTTTGCGCTCCAGCTGGGAGCTCTATCCAGGATGGAAAGGATGCAACCGCGGGCTAAATAGCGTGGTCACCGTCTAGACGAAGCTTCTGGTAGTACCGATCCAGACGTGGTGATGAAATTGCTCGGATATATGACCACTTCGTGCGCTGGAGACCCTTCCGCGATGGATCGGAAGATGGAAAGCAATTGGAGTAACTTCTCGTTGCCGCGAGCTTGCGGTCTTGTTTTATAGCCGAAGGGCTAGATAGGCCGCCGAAGGTGCATGGTGGGGGGGCCTAACGAATTGCTCTACATTGCTGAGATACAAAAGCAAAGAATGTCGCATCCTTTTAGGCAAGGGGTAAAACGGTGAAGAACGAGAGATGGAGATGTAAAACGGTGAAGAACGAGAGAAGTAAGATAGAGGAGCCTTGTTGCCAGGCGCTTTGCAGTTCAAAAGCTTACCACGCTTTTCCTGGCAACACTGGAATTATAAACAAAGTATAGCAATTACGAAATATGAGACATTCCAACAGAATAATTTGAAATTAAAAGTCGTAAGATGATAAACGAATAGTATAGCAAAAGTCACATTCAAAGGTAAACAGGCATTATCGAGATTCTGTCGGAATCGCGAACAGTAATATTTATTTAATCTTGCGATTCTGAAATTCATATTGCTTATTTAATACTTATTGCAGGTCTAAAATAAATAAATAAAATTGTTCTTTTTTTCGTTCTTAGTGATGATTTAGGTTTTTTGGGTGCATCATCAAATGAAATATAAAATCCCTTTTCTCCTATACCGTTTACATCCAATGGCACAACTTCTACTGTATTACCCGATGGAGATGGAGTTGTTTCTTGCAATGACACATCAGGTTGAAATGAATTCCTCGATATTGACGATCTTGTTGGTGAAGGTATCCTATATTTTCGACTTTCCTGAGTGAAATCTTCTTCGTTAACTAAAATGTACAATTTTATTTTACGCACAATAAAAAAATTTTAATAGAATATAATTTTTATATATATTAAAACACAATTGATAATTACCTAAATAATATATTTTTTGAGATCCTAATTTTTCCGTAGGCATGGAGCTCAATCTCTTTTCTAATATACTTCAGATGTTAATGGCATAGGCATATGATGCATATTTTGCCTTTTAGCATCTGAACCATCACTCATTAATTGACTTATTCGAAGAACCTATAATTTTTAAAATAAAAGTCATAATATTGTAAGTTAAAAAAAATTTTTAACGCCGACGGTACTACCTCTTTGTTTATAAATTCTTCTCAAATATTCAAAATATTTATATGTTCCAAGAGCCTACGAATATAATCAGAAAGTATGTTTACTCGGACTGTACCTAGAAATTCTTGGCAATGGTAAATATGACCATCACGTGTCTTGCAATACGATCCTAGTAAAAGCAAGGGACAAGACTTTCTAGGCAAGTCTTTTGAACCAGATCAGTGGGAAGACAGAAAATTAGTTTTTCACCAACTTGAAAACATTCTGCGTTTCAAGTCGGAAAAGATAAGGAAACGGAGTAGAGCAGTGCCGCAAGGACGTCTGACGTACTCAAAAACATTCGAATTATAACAACGCCAATTCACTCCTGAAGGTAATTTGAATCGTCATGCTTATTTGCAGCATATGAAAGCTTTGAATAAAACTATAAGCATTACTATTAGACCGTCGTGAGACCCCCCCTTGAGCCCTTCATCACAGAAGTAACAATAGATACTGTTACATTAAGTATACGCCAAATCAAGTACGGCCCCCATTACGGAAGCTTCAGCTCCATTGCCCAAGCATCTCAAGAATCGTGTAAATATATCAATATTTACTATTTATTATTTCCACGTATTCAACTTCCCTTAATAACATAAGCAGACCTTCTATCTTTAAACCGCCTTTTTTTAAACTCAAGGGCATGTACATATAATCAAGTGAATTGGCCTTAAGAGTTGTACTGTCGCGACTGCAATTATGTCTTCACTCCCCCGTCCCTTTTTGCTATCCACATCTCATGCAACATCAAGATTGGAACATATGTACTCAGTTTGGACGAGCAACATCCTCCATCACTACAGCCTTTGATTCACGCGAGTCGTTACTTTAAAAATCGACATGACAACTCTAACTAAACCCGTTTCCAACTATATGTACTTCCCATCACAGAGATCGATGTAAAGAATCATCAATACATTTCTCATGGCGGGCGGAATATTCGAGATTCCGTTCGTCATCGGAACTCTCAGTGAATATTTCTTTGTTTAGGAACTGTGTCTAGTGCCCATATATTATAATAGACAAAACCGTGTAAATACTGATCTTTTTTACATATCATCACCTAAATCAAGGACTCATGTATAAATCTATAAGCACGTTGATTACTGAATATCTGACCTCCTCTTCTTTCCCCTTCGAAACTCTTCGAACAAATAGAAATCTCTATATTTAAGCCGTCCTATCATATGTAAGAGATAATAGAAAACTACTATCTGCCTTTAACCCCTCCCCACAGAAAAATAGAAGATACACATGAAACATAAATACGACCGGTAATAAATAATAATTATAATAATAATTAATAATAATAAATAATAAATAATAATTATAATAATAATTAATAATAATAAATAATAAATAATAATTATAATAATAACTAATAATAATAAATAGTAATAATAAATAATAAATAAACTATTATAATAACTAATAATAATAAATAATAAATAAACTATAATAATAACTAATAATAATAAATAATAAATAATAACCAATCCATAAATACCATAAATACCCATAAATTCTGACTACAACCTGACCCTTAAAACTAGCCAGTAAACATCTCGACACAAGAATGCAGTCCGCACCCGCCAGGCCCGCGAAACCGCGATCTCACTAGACGATAGAAGTTTACTTTAAGTTTACACCTAACCAGCACGGCCCCCGTTACGGAAACATCATCGCCATTGTCCAGGCATTTCCAGAATCGTGTAAATATATATAAATCTTTTCTATTTATTATTTCCACGTATTCAACCTCCCCCCACATGCAATTCCATAAATACGCTATAGGCTTCATTAATAAAAAAATATAAGCTTCATTATTCCTCTACAGGGCATCTACATATAATTTAGTACATTCGCCTTAGACGTCATACTGTCGCGCCTACAGTTACATCTTCTCCCCTCTCCCCTTCTGTGATATATACATCACAAACAGCATATTAATAATTGCTAAATAGTCAGAGGTAACTCCTCCCCTCATTCCCTTAAGACCCTTAAACAAGTGCTAATTTATAATTCCCTACCTCATACCTTCATTTTCTGCCATATTAATAAAATTACTCAATACCTTTTCTAATTACTATAATAATCTAATTACCTCTAAATTCAGTTCACCTTGTATATATAATTTGCTTCAATATTTATTGAATAAACTACATAAACACAGAAATAACTTCGAAGACTAGTTTCTTTATAACCTATTTCTATCATCCTTTTTCCACTATCCGTCTTTAATCCATCAAAAAATTAGAGAGAGAATTCACACCTGGGTTGAATCTCAAACATTTGTTCGAAACTTCTTGACATTTTCTTAACGAGTCAACACAAATTGTAATTCATGAAAAACCCAGCCATGCTTCAAGACGTCGATGCAATTGCACGGGCCGTGGACTGACTTCCTGTCCCTTTTAAAAGGGCGTTGACGTTATCTGGATAAAACTACAATGACAACAGATAATTACTTTACATATAATCAACAAAACTTTCCATTCTCAAAGGTATCTAAGATGACCACGAGGAGCGGGTGGAAGACATTAAAACTAAACAGCTCATGCCCTGCGGCAGAATTCTTTCAGCTTTTCAAAGGTTGGTCTTAAAAGGAAATTCTCACAACAACAGCGACTAGGTAAAATATAAAAAGAAGCTTCAACCTAATGCTGAAAATCAATCGGTATAATTATAATCTGCTTCCCTGCTGACCCTTTCTTCTCCTACTCTGGCACGGCTACCCGGATGAGACCGTTAAAGTGCGCAATCAAGGCTCCTGTTTCTGCCGTCCAGCAAAAGCCCCACGAGGATCAAGGTGGGAAGTAACAGGCAGCAAAAGCTACCAACTACCGGTATTTATTTGTCGAAAACCTAATAGAATCTCGAAAGTCACTAAATAATACTGTTTTGTTTGAAAATTCCTTTGAGTATTTCTTATGTTTATGATTACCAGATGTCCTTGAAGAACCGACGAATATACCGATAATATTTTACGTATATTTTTTCTTTGCCAGTGATTTGAAATGGTCGAGTTTTCCGAGCATTGCACTCGAAATATTGTCAATGGTCAATATGACCATCATGTGCACTGCAACGCACGTATCGTAAAATTAACGAACGAAACCTTCCAAGAACCCACGAGCAGTTGGCAAACACCATATGAATTACTTTCACACCAAATAGATGCATATTTTAAAAAGCGTAAACATCAAGCGAAGTCACAAGCCGAATCGTGGGTATAAGATTTCACCCGCTGACCCGACGGTTCGACGAGCAACCGGCGCCGCTTTGACGCCTCCACCGTCACCAAAAAGGGTGGTCGAAGGGCACCAATAACAACTGAATAATTATTTGTGTAAATCCCGCACTAACACAAATATTCAGATGTAAATTGAATACCGCGAGAGTTGGATTAGTTATAATTATAATGAGTAAAAATATATTCTTTAGTTCTTTAGGTGAATTCCTTCCGTAATATTCAGCGTAAGTTAGACACTGCATGTTTGAAATAACGGTTAATTAAATATATAAAATTGTGTTGATTGATTAATTCTAGATAATAGTCAGACCAGTATGTTACATACTGTATATGTTTTATCATTTGGTTTGGTGCATCGGCGGGATTCAGTTCCAATCGCTTAATACGACCCTGCTATTATGTGCTGTTCAAAACCTGAAATGAATGGCGACTTGGTTTCACTAGTATGATAAATATAATAAATATTGGAATATGGCAGTGTCAATTGCGTGTTACTTTCCAGCTTTCTCCTCGTGAGCCTATTGTTAGAAAATTTGACCTGGAACCTGGAATGCGCACTTTATTGGTCTCACCAGGGCGATTGTTGCAGCGAAGAAAGAGAAACGGCTAGCCAGGAAATAGTTGAATGTGCCGGTGATGATCAGTGTCGAGATGAAACTTCCTTATAAATTTTACGGAGTCGCTGTGTTTTAGAACCGACTTAATCTTAATACAGATTTAAGATCACTTATTCAGTTTCAAAATTCTCCAATGAAGGACTGAGAGAAATATTTGCCGTGCAGCGCGTCGCTCTTTAATTTTGATGTTTCACCCCGCTTCTTGAGTAGGGGTGGTCATCTTCGAATTCTTTGAGAGTGAGAAGCATTGTTGATTGTATGAAAACTAATTTTCTGTTGTCATTAGAGCTTTAGCCAAAAGTATCAACGCCTGTTTACAGGAGAAGAGCAAAGTGCCGGCGGTGAAATGGCGGCATTGCTTAGGGACGTCGGGCCACGGGTCGTGAGGTTGCCCCGATTTTTCATGAATACTAAATCTTGTTGGTTCGTTAAGAAAATATCACGAAGTATAGCAACTAAGCTATTTATACCTAGAAAGTCTTGTCCGTTGTTTTTACTAGGCTTCTATTGCAAGATACGTGATGGTCAGGTTGACCATTGTCAAAATCTTTCGAGGTGCAGTCCGAGTATACACGGTAGTAAATAGTCATAAAGGAAAGAGAAATAATTTTGGATGTACTTTCTGAATATATTCGTACGTTCTAGGAACGTACTGAATGTTTTTGAAAAGAATTTACAAACAAAGAGGTAGTACGGACAGTCCAGAGACTATCGGAGTCACGAACAGTTCGCATCTAAAGACTGCATCTAATTACAACTGCATCTAAAGACAAAATTCCCTCGGTATTAGAATGAATGTAAAACTATTTATACAGTTCATAAATTGGGCAACTACTTATGGAGTGTGGTAAAGACTTGAAAACTAGACTGCAAGCACGCTGTCTCAGAAATCTCTCAAACTTCAAAGTTTTTCTAAAATAGTCTTCAGCAGTGTAAAGAGGTCTTACAAAAGGCGTTTCTTAATCATCAGTGATCGGTATCATTACATAGAAGTTTCAACCCTATGCTGTTATCAAGTCGTTAGAGTGAAACTACATTTCGAAGTTTGCACCTTCTCCGCCCCTCCATTGGACCATGGTAATCCCGGTGTTCAACATATGAACTAGCGAAGATACTACCTGGGGCCTGTCGTACGCATACTCCCAGGTGGACAGTAATAAAGACGGTATTATATTTTAATATATATTCGTTAGAGACAATATTATTATTTCCATATATTTTCAATAAAGACAGTTTTATAGTATTACATACGCCGTCTTCGTCTTTGCTTCTTTCTACTCTGCTATCTATCCCCTTTCACTATTTGCCTCTTTCCCACACCACTTGAGGAGCGTTTACAGTCTGGTTAATTCCCAAACAATATATTATTAATATATCCTAAAGTATTAATATATATATAATTATTAAATACTTTTAAATGACAAATTTTTACTTCAAAAGTTGTTAAAAATTTTTACTTTGCAGATTTAATATTTTTTAAAAGTGACTATTTTTGACTATATTTATTAACTATATTTTACTCCAATATTCAATAATAATGAGATGAATTCTTATACTTTAATCATTTTATCATCTTATACTTGAATCCATCAACATAAAGCAATGTAGTTTACTGAGTCTTATCATATCTCTCCGTTACATTTTTCATTTCATTAAAAACTATAAAGAACATTAGAGATACTTATTATTAATAATTAATTAATTCCATTAAAGCTAATCGATTATTATTTATAAATTCCCTAAGTGTAAATTTAATTATTATTCTTGTATTTTTGAAAAGCATACATATTATATTTGAATTTAACATTAAATATTTTAAATAATTTAATAAATATTTTGAACTTCGAAAATGTTTTGCTGTAAGGTATGTACTGTAGTTATAAATATTCTTATATTTGATTAATAAATACAATTATATTTTATATAAATTTAATTAATCATAAATAATTCTTATTTTTTCATTAAGAATTTAAATAATAATTACTAATTACATATAAATGCGTCCTTATTAGATATAAATAATTATTATGTTAAATATTCAATTATTTTTACGAATTTACATATATTTTTACAACTTTTAATATTATTGAAACAAATTATTTTAGTTTCTAATATAAAATTAATATAAAAAAAATATCTTATTTTATTTTATATATAATTTTAATTTTGTATTTATGCAATTCATTTTGTAATTAATAAAATTATAATATACAATTTAAAAACAAGTACTTTATAATTTTGTTATAAACTATCGGAAAAATTTGATAAACATTAAAATATAAAAAGAAAGTTCTAAAAACATATTTTATGATTACGAAATTTGAAAAAGTATATTTCAAAATATATCTTTATTTTTGCATTTTATTATTACCATTTAGATTATATTAATATTTTTAGAAATCATATTAAAAATTTAATGTTAAATAATGAATAAAACTACATGTATATTTCATTTCCGTAAGTTAATATTTGAGCACAAAAGTAATCGAAAGTTTGTATTATATTAAACTAAAATAAATCTCAATTTTTATAAATAAACTTTAAAAAATGAATGGTACAAGTGCATTCAGTTACGAAAATGTTTAATTATTAAAATTTTATTTTATGTCAAAATAGAAAATGAAATTTTTTTCAAAATTTCGAAAAACTTCAATTTTTGGTTTAGGATCTTTGACTATTAGTAGTATTTTATATTATAATTTTGAAAACATTTTTCCCATTATTCAATTAAAAGATTTCGAAAATATAAACCTTGTATCATCAAAGTGGGATCATAATTGGGATAGGTTAGATCAAATATTTTATTTAAATTCTAAACATTTTTTATTATAATTATAATTTTAATACATTAATCAAACAACTTTAATTATAAATATTTTATATGAACATATTTTTGTAAAAATCAATATGGAGACAAAATTATGATATAATTAGCCGTCAGTTTCTAGTATTATAAATAATATAATAGAATTCATACATTTATAATTTTTATAACTAAATTATATTTAAAATTGTCTACAATTAAATATAATATTCAATTTTAGAATAAATATATTTATCTTTTATATTATAATACAATGTATCAATGTATTAAAACATTTTATTCAAAATAAAGATATAGAATCTAGTTTTTTTTATTATAAATCTGATAAAATAAGTATAAATTAGCCCTGATGACAATATATGTTTAATTGTAGTATTGTTATCTTGTAATGATTTTTTTTTAATCAATTTATAAAGTATTTGTAATAAAGATTTGTTTTTTAATGTATTAATACAAAATAGAAAGGCTGTACTATACGTCGAAACTGTAGTAAACTGAATTACTTTTAAAAAATATTTGAAAATTAATTTTTATGTATTTGAATAATTTATTATTCATACCATATAATTAAATTTGTACAAATTACATATTTTTTAAAATTTGTGGATGTAGGAATAGGAATAAACAATTTGTAAATTAATAATCATGAAAAATTGTCTGAATAAATGTAAAATATTTTTTGTTATAATAATTTTAGATTATGAAATAATATTTAATTTATATATATTATAATATTAACAATAATTTACACATATTACAAATGGAGAAATAAATTGTTAAATTTAGTAAATATTTTATAAAAAAATATATAGAAGTTAAAATTATTAAAATTGTCATAACCTACATTGTTTAAATTAAATTTAAGTTCCCATTTATTTGTAAAAAGAATTTATTATTTTATTATAGACCATGTATTTATAAATTATAATTTAAAAAATAATTTTTATTCAAATTTTATATTAAAAGAATAAAATAAGAAATTATCACTTATGATAAAATTCTTTAAAGTTATTTTATGATAATTTTCCTTCTTCAGTCTCGAATTTGAATTTTTAAGACTTTAAATAAAATATTGTATATTTTTTAATGTGTTCTTGAATATAATATTCATTGAATAAATATCAATTTGACATTCTCAATTAGACAATTCCTCTTACATATTGAAAAACTTTAATAATGAAAATTTTAAATATTTTTGAAACAATTTTGCTAAATATTAATCTATTAGTGTTACAAATACATATATTCAATAGCTGAATGATAATATAATGAACATATCGAATCAAACTGTTGATCATTTTATTACACAATTTTTTAATATGGTTTGTAAAAATATTTAGTGAAATTATTAATAATGTAAAATTTCATGTATTAATAATAATATTATTACATTTGTATAAATAGTGATGGTAGATGAATTAATTATAAAAGTTGCTCAAAATTTTAATAAATAGACCTTTAAAAATCTAAATTCTAATTGAAATATTGTAACTACCTAACAGTAATAATTAGAAAGGGTGATTTTTTTTAATAAATATTAGTTTAATTCAATTTACGCCATTAGCCCATCTTTTATCAGAAGTTGACAAAATCAAGACAAGTCTATTTGGAATGTACGTATATAATTTGTTGAATTCCTCTCACTTTTTTTGCCTAGATTAATGGGTATGTCAAAAATATAATAAACATGGAACAGGAATTCATGTTTTTGATGATGACTGAATACTATATATATTATAATTATTTTTTATTTTTGTATATTTCCATGAACAATTAATAAATTGATTCAACAAATATAATTGTAATAACGTTTTATTTTATTTTATAGACGTTATTTTAAAAATAAATCAAAATTAATAAATGAAAAAACTCATTTTCAAAGTTATAACAAATCACATAGAAAGATAGCTCGACATGTAATACTCATAAGGCATGGTCAATATAATACTCAGGGGAAAACTGATAATGATAGGCATTTGACAAATTTAGGTAAGTTATTATTTAACTATAATATTATAATATAATTGTTAATATATTCAAAATAACATTGAGAGCTATTATTAATATTACATATATAAATATATTTAAAAGTATATCTTGATAATTGTTAAACATATTATAAGTTCTTATATTCGTATCTATAATTATTATAAATTTTAAAAACTTATAAGTTACAATACAGATAAATAATACTGAAATTGTTTTGAACACTATTGAATGTTTTAAGAAGTCATGGTGTTCGCGATTCTGGTGGAACGCGAGTCGCTACGTATTCATTTTTGTTTCCTTTTAAATGTGACTCCTATAATAATATTCGAAGACTATTTCACGCACTTTATTTTAAAATTACTCTGTTGGATCGCCTCATATTTCGTGATTGCCACTTTGTTTATACTCCCAGTGTTTCAGGAAAAGCGTTGTGGGCTTTAAAATTGTCGTGCGTCTAGTAACAAGGCTCCCCCCGCCAGTGTCTCAGCCTTCACCCCCTTCACCCCTTACCCGCGCGGTTCCTCAAGTCCTTTTCTTTGTCTCTCAGCTTAGGGGAAAAGTTCATTATCCCCCACCGCTGTCGCCGCCCTAGCTAGTCGTCTTATAATAGGACCGCAAGGTCGCGACAGAGAGGGAGAAAATCTTACGACGAGTTTTACTTCTTCCGCCGTCACGGAAGGGTCTCGTGCGCAGTAGTGGTCATACTCCGAGCGTCCCCGTCGCCTGTCTGGCCTCATATATCCTCGGAAGCTTCAACCAGATTGCGAGCGAGTACTTGTCCGCGGTTGCATCCTTCCCACCCTGGACGGAGCTCCCAGGGTGGAGCGCAGAAGCGAACCCAGCGTTTAAGAGGCAAGTAGCAAAACCGGCG
>JAPYYT010003654.1:0-20952 GCA_030522565.1 Ceratosolen corneri | reverse complement strand
TGTTGATTTAGTTAATTTATAAATTATGTGAATTCTGTATTTCAATTGGCTTCAAAATTTATATTTAAGTCAATATTTAAATATTTGTCTACTTTAAAAAAACTATTTATAAAAAAAATATATATATATATATATATATATATAGATATGTTTGGTTATATAAATTCTATTTTCTGCTTTAGAAAAAAATTCGGATTTATTTATTTCTATTTTGAAGTTTTTTTTAATCTTTTGTAGTTGTTAAATTCATTTAACCTATAAATAAAAAAGTTAGCAAAAAGAGTATTCAGAAAATATTTTAAACAGCATAAATAATTTAAATACCATTTATATACAAATGTTCTTTTATTTTTTTCAAATAATTATGGGTTACCTGCATTTTAAATATAGCATACATTTTAACGTATACACCTAGACGACCATTGCCATTTTACATATTAATTTCTATTTTATATTATTCTTTTGCTTTATTTTTATAGGTTAGAGATATTCTGTGGCTTAAAAATTATTTTAATCATCATCTTATTACTTGTTCATTTTCCAAATGTCAACTTAATGATTTTGTTGTCTTTAAATACTGTTTAAAAGCTTGCATTATAAAATTACGAGCTGCAATTACGAGACGACAAAATTATTTATGGACAAGTAATTACAAAATATTCGCCAAAATAAAAATTTAGATGATTTTTTTTATAGAAGAATATACAAAAAGAATAACAAAAACTTATTATCCCTATTTAAGACAGTATAAACTGCAATATTAACACGTTTTTATTGTTTATAATAATGACAATAATTTTAATATATGATTCAATTAATAATTATAATTACTTAAATAAATTAAATTTTTAATGCAATATCTATAAGACTGACTATACAAAAAAATATTAAAATTATTAAAATGCACAAAATAATTATAAATTTTTTTTAATATAAGCGAATATATCTCGAACCAAAATGAGATGAATTCTGAATGATCATTACCGTTTTAAATTCTTGGAATCCCGATCATCACAGCTCGAAGAAAAAACTAAAAAACATAAACAACAGCTTAGTCTTTTTAAAATAGGCAGAGCTGCCACAAATGCTGGTACACAACAACCAGTTGAAGATCTATAACTGATAATGCTCTCACTTCGTTTAACTGCTATCAAAAATAAAGCGGCGCGAGAAAATAATGATCGTAGATCTTCAATCAAATCGGATATATATTCCCCGTTTCCTTTCTTACAATTAATTTAGTAAATTTAACTTCATTGTATAAACTACAGTTAATATTTAGCTATTAATATTTTAATATACTAGTAATATTAGATAAATGTTAAATGTCTTGCTATACAAATATTTAAATTTATAATTTTTAACTATTGATGAACAAATCATTTTTATATACATAATAAAGTGCTATTTTAATTTAGCTTATTTTATTTTTTTTATTTTATTTCATACAAACAAATTCCATTTAAATTTTTAGAGTTTTATTTTTACAATAATATTGAATTTCATTATTAACGCACTAATAATGCACTAGTAAATTATTAATATAAATGTTTTTATTATTAAATTTACATGCTCTTTTATTTTTATTAATATTAAGCTTAAAATCCATTGTCTAAAATACTTACGTTTACAGCCTTATCTTAATTCTTTAATTATTAAGAATAGCTAGGATTACTAGTGAAAAGCTCTCAAATATATTCGACTAAAATATAATATGTTTTCTTAATATTTATATATTTATATTTATAGTTTAATTAAATTTACACGCTTTTACCCTACATACTTTCAATTTGAATTTAAGAAAGTACACAATTATCAAATTATGTTTTCTCATGCATACGCCATTGATAGTTTTCGATTATACTACAAAGTACATCCATCGTACTAATTAAATAAATTAATTTTAACTCTTACATAATACATATTGTACAAATGATTAATAAAGGTACAAAATATTTTATGAATAAACCAGTAATAGTATATATACACTTAAAAGTATGTCGATTGTATTATTGAAATTATATATCGTATTTGACGAGAATGGCACTATGAAGGATTTAATATTAATTAAAAAATTAAGAGAATATGTAATGTTTAATGAAGAATGATACGACTATACAGTATAATGAGTACGGCAGAGACAGGTGCGTGAGAGGGTGTGAGAGAGCGGGAGAGGAAGGACTACCGGGCGAGTTCATGTGCGTCTTCGTGGCAAACTGAGGAGCTATAGATCAATCCTCCAAGTTCTTTTCGTTTCTCTTCGGGAGCTTCTCCTCTCTTAGTCTCTCGCTTCCGTCTCGCTCCACACCCTCGGAATGTTCAAATTGGTTTTTCGAACCACGTCGTACGGCGCCTCTGATAGCTATACGCCTCTACCAGCACCACGCCAAGCCGCAATCGTCCGCAACCAAAGGAATCCAATTAGACGAGTAATAATGGAACAATCGGACGATCTAAGGCCTTCCCTTTTTAAATTGTATTTCTACTTTTTTAGGTAGTAAAATTTTTCATAAGTTTTCCCCGTCTGTTTTTCAAAATTATGTAAACAAAATGATAGCAAGTTCAAATACCACTGTAATTTACAAAGAAAAATGATTTTTAGGGTTTTCATCAAGTTTATTGTGAAATATTCTAAATGGGCGTGAGTTAAAAAATTATAATTAATAACAATTATATGTTTGGTTCTGAAAAAAATTAAGTAAAGAAGGTAAATGTAAAAAAATTTTGATACCTGAAAAGTAATATTAATTCATAAATTTAGTTCTTTATTAAAATGAAATTGAAAATTAATTTGAAAGAGATACACCTCTTCATCTTCACTTCATCTTCTTCTTCACTTGAAAATGTCTTACTTATTGGCACCGAATTTAGTAAAGATTTCAATTATTTATAATTAATTATAATTTCAAAATAGCTAATTTAATCAACATAAATATAAAATATCATTATAGTACTGTAAAAATATTATTAATAAAACATCAATCAATATATATTTGAATGCAATGAATATATATTTGAATTTGACCACTAAAGAATACATACACGAAGTTATGAAAAAATATTTTAAAAAAATGTATCCATTGTAAATTACTTTCAATTTATATTTAAAATTTTACTAATATTGTGTATCCAAATTTTTCTTATAATTTTGTACGAAATTTGTGATTTTTAATTATAGATTAAAAATTAATGACAATTTGAAAAAAAAAGTTTCAAATTATATATTTTAAATATATGTATATACACGTGTAATTTCGAATAGATATATGAATAAAATTAATTGCACATGACATATATTATTAAAAATTTATTTTATCAGTTTAATTAATTTATTAAAGATGTGTTTTTTAACATTTTATATAACAATGAAGTATTTAGATTTCGATTTACAGCATTCTTTTTTTACATTTTATTTAGTAAATATGAAACATTTTTATAATGTTAAGTACGAGTTTATTGAAAAGATGTTTAATTACATCAAATCCCTGTAAGAGGAACTAGATTTAATAATGGAAACATTTTGACAGGTTTATCGGTTACGTTAATGAGGTCGTTAGCAACCCACACCCTACTCGAATTCGTCATTGGATCAGTTCTTACCTTGACATTTAGCCCGAATCAAATAATGTAATTTATCAGCAAAATAGTGTGATATAAAGTATACAGTTTAATTATAGCTGCATGTAGTAGCTAACTCAACATATAAATCAGAAGTTTATAGGATATATAAGAATATGATAAAAGATATAAGAGGACGATTTGAAATAAATATATTACAATGTAGTTGATTAAGGTATAGGCACATCAGACGTTTTTAATCTTTAGTATCGCAATCATTATTGTCTTAATCAATATATTTTATCTTAATAGCCAATTTACTTAATTATATATAAAATATAATAAAAATGAGAACAATGTAATTTAATCAATACAAATAATAATTTGTAAAGTAAATCAAATAGAATATTTGTTTGATTTTTTTTTTTTAATTTGGGGGAAATTATTATAAATACATATGTATTCATTTAAACACCTTATGTTCATAACAATATAATCTCATTATACACCATACTTACAAAGAAATATGCAATGAGTAATAACGAAATAATAAGAGGTAAAGAATAAGTATAGAAAAAATAAAACAGAGAGAAAAATATACCGAGATACAAAACAGAAGAAATAAAACAAAGAACTTTATAAAGATGCATAGGAAAGTTACTCTATTATAACTTCTGTTCCTTTACTCTTTCACTGTTTCTTCGTCTGTCTCTTACTCTCACTCTCTTTAATTCCTTTTGGTTCGATAAAAGTGTTCACGCACGCGGCCACTTAACCTCGAAATTTCGATTTCGTCGCATGGTATTTTAACGAGGTTGATATTCGTTGGAGCACATGTATGCTTCGGCCCCTTTTCTTAACTCCCTTCGAAAGGGTCCAATTCTTTCTCGTTATTTTACTCTCATGCGCCGAATACGAAGTGAAATAAGTGAAAGGACTATGTTTTAAGATAAGAAAAAGCTACAGGATCCAGCAGAAATGTAGCAAAATAATAAAATATAGAAAACATATCTATATAGAAATTACTGTAAGCTATATATAGTTTTAAATGCGATATTTCTACCAAAGACTAATCTACCCGATTAAAAAAGTCGCACGAATCTTGAAAATCGACAAAGATTTGTAGAGTAAAAGAGGGTTGGCTAACTCTCCTGCACTATTTTCCCTTGCGATGCAAGTCATTTTTAATAAAATGAATGAATGCATACACGCATTATACACAGATACAAATATCGAAAAAGGGAGGCTTCCGATGCAAGGCAGTGGTATTCGCTAATGAGCGCCAAAGTGAAATGAAAGGAAAGGAAAGAAACGAAGGGACCAATCGAAACGAAAAATGTTAATTAAAGCCCGCGTCACTGGTCTTCTCAGTACTCCCTCTTCTATCTGTTCCTGGCTTTAACACCGCTGAGCTTGTGTAGGGTCCTCTGACTAGTATATCTCTGGCAGAACTCTAATTGGCAGGGCATGGAAATTCTGAATGGTTTCTCCACGTAAAGAACGGCGACATCGTTGTTCTGTATATAAGGTTTTTAGAATTGAAAGAGGAAGGGGTAACTTCTGTTCAGAATGATGTTTTTCAACCTGTGTGCTTTTTCTGATGCATTCACACGAGTTTCATTCGCGTTTTTCCGTAGTCGTCGGCCTCTTTATGAACGTGCGAATTATGTATATTATCAATATGAGTTTGATAGAAAAATAAAATTTGTTTGTAACATACATTTAAATATTATATCTACAAAATTATTATATATTGATAGTTAATAAATTATTATTTACGTTAATATTTGTTTATTGTTCAAAAGTTTAAGAATTTTATAGAAATATTACTAATTTACAGATAAATATTTATATTTATCAAATATTTATTATTTTTTTTGAAAATTTATATATTTTTATGCATTAAAGTAAATTCATAAGTAATTAATCGAATAAATATATTTAAATCATCATTTAGGATTTTAATTAATACACAACTTAATATTTATCAAAGAAATATTACGTAATATTTCAATCATTCGGTTCTTCATTATTCTCATCATTGTATTCATTACATAAATTGTATCCGTTTTATTTAATAATATATTTAATCTATAATAAAATATGGTACTTAGAGAAAAACGAATGTATTATAAATTTGGATGTATGTTTGTAGTCAAAACGTATGTGAGTAGTGTGATATGTTAAATTTTTAGTCTAATACTTTATTTATGATATAATATAAAAAATTAGAAAATAATGTTTGAAACTAATGATAATAATTTATATCTATTATATTATAATATTAAAGAGTATTGGAATTATAATCAAATTTTTTGAAATTACCAAAATTTTTGATACTTGCATTTGTTGGTTCAGGAAAATAGATAAATAATTAAAATCAAATTTTTTGAAATTGCCAGAATTTTTGATACTTGCATTTGTTGATTCAGGAAAATAGATAAATAATCTTGTAAATCAAGCCAATATTTTCAAAAGTATCTAATGAAAAACTTAAAAATTATTTATTTTAAAATTTATTAAAAATAATAATTTTCAAATATAAATGATTACTATCAAATAATTTATCAAATACATATTTACTTTGTAAAATAATTAAAACTGTATTTTTTCATTCAATTATCTTAAATTAATGGAACATAATTATTGATAAATAAAAATCGTTCGGCTTTATAAGATACCTTTAATTACTATAATCTTAATAAGGAGTATGGCTTGTTTTGTTATAAAAAAAGAGAAAATATAAATTCAGAACTCGAAAGAAATCCTTACAGATTTAAATTCAGAAAAATTGCGAGTATATTCAGTAAAGCAATCCAATACATTAGCGATTAATCGGTAGTCATATAGAATTCGAAGGAGCTGCGACGTCGATGTATACGCATGTGTATAAAGCGTAATAAGCCGCTTTTATTTAATGGTCCGCATCATTGCTATTGTAAAGGTAAAAGGCAGTATCGAAAGAGAGAGAGAGAGAGAGAGAGAGAGAGAGGGAGATGTCGAAAGACGGCAGGTGCGATGAGGTTCGACTATAATCTCCATACACTCACGAAGCCGGAATGTTGCCGAATTAAAGGCGGTTGAATAATTAATTTCCGCAACGAGGCGATTCGACCAGCTCAAAGAGCAAAGCCGCGCGCGATCCAAACATGTCTTATGTTTTTGGTGCTCTCACAGGTTCTTGTTTTTCTGAACTTGTTTTTTAATGCTTGCAAAGTCTTGGGTGCTTTTTTATCTTACACTCAGATTCTTAAACTTCTAGATATGAGTGCACATTATACGTGTACAGTTACTTTTTTGTACAAGTACGCTTAAGATATAGAGATAGATATAAGAAAATTGAGTCGTCATATATTGCAGCATCCACTCTTTCTATAATAAGTGATGTTAAAAAATCTTATTAATCGCACTTTTTTGCAGTTTTTATATTATAAAACATTGTAAAAATTAATTTCTTACTTTTATCAATTTTAACGTTATGACATTATCATAATATGAAAAATGTATTGCTCTGATTGTTTAATAATCTTTCGAAGATTTTAATAATTGTAAGGCCAAGTATGTTTTTATTTTACACTTGCAAAAGTTATGTAATTTCAGTTTTATTAATTAATAATGTTAATTACTAATGTTATTTACAAATATAATTAATTGTTTCTAATTATTTTAAGAAAACAATTGTTAATAAATTAAGTTTTAAGAATATAATAAACTAAATTTATTCAATCAATATGTTAAACAATAATACATTAAATCGTTAATATATATTGTTGTTAAATTATATATTCAAGTCTAATCAGATTACGAAAATCTATATTATTATTAAATATAATATATTCAAGAATAATCGGATTATAAAATGAAAAATGACAATGTATTTAACTTGCATTCGTTCTTACTAGTAAATGATACTTATTTTATTTTACGAAATCTACGAAAATTATATTTTATTTTTATATTTTTATATTTAAATATATGAAAATTGATAATTATTATGTTTGCTTTTATGTGATTTTTTATTAATTATTACAATAATTAAAATATTTAAATAAATCATTAGATTCAATCATTTTTATAGCTTTCGATCGAAAAAATTTTAAATGATTAAACAAAGAGAGTTATGATATAAAATATAACATAAATAAATTACGTGAACTCATTTTGTTGATTTCGTAAAACGAATTCCTCGAGCATCCGGTCACGAGTACAAATTGAATTGCAAAGTAAACAACCACCTTTCTAACGCCTTTAACTCTTTCTTTCATATATTTATTATAATTATCTGTAATTACATATAAATAATATTTACTTTTATCCACTACAATTAAACATAACTGTAAATTAATTTTTTATTGTAAATTTATTGATTATAATATGTTTATTTTGTTTATGTTCTCCTTTTCCAGAGGTGGTAAGTTCATCACAGTCGGGGACAAAATTCGTCTACCTGATGATGTGACGATGGGCTACATAATTGAGCACCTGTTGAAGAAACAGCTCACCGTTGTAGATCAATTTCATTCGCATCTTGAAATTCTCAAGTTCCTTAATAAAGACACCTTTCATGACCAGGTTAATGAGACAATTCTTTATTATAACGATCTTACATTAAAAGCATTATTATACATTTACGTAAAAAAATAATAATATCAAGGTAAAGAAGATATTAAGTTAGTAAAGTTTCGATTAACATATTTATTAATTAAATATTATATTCTGATAAAAGTAATTAGCATTTGTTATTATTAAGAGAAAGTTATATAAATGTTATATATATAACAATAATAGTTATAACAAGTTATATATAATAACTTATATAATATATTATATATAATAACTATATATAATATAGATTAATCGGTCCGATCTATTACTTCAATTACTTCTAAAGTATTTTCTAAAATTAGTAATATTTAGAATTTTATTTTAATAAAGGTAATATTTTGTATTGAGTATCAGGTATTCTTAAAAAATTCTTCTAATTTTAATTTGGTACAATGATGAGGATTCTATACGAACTCTATACCTTTTAAAATACACAAACATGTAAATCTCATTATCATCAATTTAAATTTATGTAGGCAATTTTGTCAACTGTAGCTTTATCAAAAAAATTTAACATAGATTTGCTGTTAGTATTGCGGAATAGAGAAATCTATTAAATTTTATTGATTATAAAATTTCAAATCCTATTACATTATATCCTAATTTAAATAAAATATATTTAAATTCCTTAGCATAACCGTAGTGAATTAACTTGAAAAATAAATTTACTTATTTACTCTTATGTAATTCTTATATTTTCTGTGAATTCATATTCATCTTTAAAGAGCAATTACATTATAAAAAAGCGACCGATGTTTACACAGAGAGGAATTTTGGCTAGTCAAAGATACAATGGTGAAATAGAGATAAGTGCTCGTAATTCGACTATAATTTGCAGATACAACTATCTCGATTAAGAAATATAACTTCTTGGACTGCATAAATGGAACTCTGTATCAAACACCGACGAGTAATATTTGACATATTTAATTATGTTTAGTGTAAATTAAGATTACGGGCTTATTTTTTTATTCAACATTTGATTAATACGTGTATGACATACTAATTATAATGTCAATGTTTTCAAGAAAATTAATTATGAGTTTTAGATTTATAATTCTTATAAATTTGTTAAACAATATAATGCTTATGTAAACGATCTTAGAGTATTGTTATTTAAAAGAATACAAACTTTATTAAACATTATACGTCAAGTAGATACTGAAAAAAAATTAATAAATTCCAATATTAATCTAATAAATTAATAAATGATATTTTTAGCCATATAGATCTAAAAAAAATTTTAATTTAAATATAATATTTTTAAATTGATTTTGTAATTATTATTATAATAATTATCGTAATGATGTCATAAATTCTAAATATATTTCTGGCATCAATTTAAAGTATTATTCTAAATTATTAAAGTTAAAATTAAAATAAATCATAAGATTCTTTTTTTATTTTATCAATATATATTTATAAATTTTACGATGTTTTAAATATTACTAATTATATATTATAATAGTGTGAAATATTTTTTAGTACAAAAATAATATTTAAAAATTATTAAATGTGCCAAATCTTATCAAAAGATTGCGATAGAAAACGACAAATTGTTGTAAGTGAAGCTAACGTATATATCGAAAATTAAAAATGAGCTAAGATATTATATACATAAAAATAATAATGACGAATTTACACAACTTAAAATAGACAAAATAAAAAAATATATTGAAATTAAAAGAGTTCCACAATGAATATGCGGTAGTTCAAATTACTATTCATAAATAACGAAAAATATGGATAAATACATTGGTAATATACATTGATTGTTACATTACATGCTGTGACAATGAATATCTAAATAAAACAAAAAATATCATAATATATTTCATTTTGCATTCACATATATAGATTTTTCGTGTGATTTTAATTTATCATTTTTATTTTATATTTAATATTTATCTTTACATCGAACAAATTTACATCCTATTTTTATCTATAAATTTACAAACTACTCATGTTTTAATAAGTCATATTTCAATTTTTATTTTAGGTATCGTTCAGTTATTCAAAAGGCCCAAGAGATGACTGGAATATTGTAAAAATAGATGGGTTTAATATCAGGGATGATCCAAAAAGGTGAGTTTATAATGATAGTGAATTGATCTTATAATTATTGAAAGCCAAACAATTAAAATTAAAATTTTTTATGAAGTTTATTTGTTGTATGAAGGGTTATTGAGTTAAACTAATTATTTTTGAAAATAGGAAAATATTAATTATTTATTGAATACGAACTATAAGAATAAGTATTTAATAATACATGAAATATTAATACACAATATAATAGATGTATTTTTAAACTAAAAAAAATAAAAGTACATTTTTATATACTATATTATATAATTAAATTTTGGAATCAGTTTTTTAAACATTTTTAGGAACACAAACAAACACTTGCTACTTTTTACTTGATTAATAAATTTATATTTATAAAAATATTTATTATAAAAATTGAATAATTAAATATCAAATAAATTAATAAAAGTTAATTAATACAAATAATTATAGTTAATAAAGTTTTTGTATTGAATTGTACATACATTTAAAATATTTTGTACTAAATATTACAAACTCTAAGAACATTAAGTTTTACTAATAAATATTAGTTACTGAAATTTAGAACGATAATTTATAATGTCAAATAATTATAATTTTGTTTATTTGAATAATTCTGCATATACAAAACGTATATAAATTTGTCTCTTGGATATTACATTAGTTTAATACTGACGTTTAAACAAGATGAACAACAAGGAGCCACTAAATAAATTATAATCAATGTGTAATTTTTTAAAAGGTTAATATTTCAAGTTAGATGATTATCAAGAATTTTTATTTATTATTCTTATTATTAACGTAAAAAAGAAGAGTTGCTAACAATTATGTAAGATATACACCAATCATTTCATAAAACAAGTACAAATTTTAATGTACAATTCAATCATATTGAGTTAGAACTAAATATAAATTTCAAACTACTATTTATATATTTATTATTAGATTAGTATTTAATGTGAATAAAATATTTTTAATTTAATTAGAAGAGATAAAATATATGTAGAATAAAATAGAAAATGAAAAGATTAAAAAAAATGAATTACAAGTAATATAACACAATCAGAAAATAATAGAATAGAAAATATTTAAAACAAAGAAGCTAAACAGAAATTATTCTAAGTGTATTCTATTCATATTTTTTTATTGGTATTATAATCAAGATAACATTTGATACGGGTAAAATAAAGCTACGGCGAAGTACTTCTACAAAAAATTATCCAATAAAAGGAGTAATTAAATATATGTGTTTCGTTTATATATGTGTTTAAAAAAATGTGCTTATCTAATTACATTTTTAAACTGGATTATTATTATTTACGTGTATATAAAGAAATTGGTATAATTGAAATTTGTAAATAATTGAAAATTTTATTTATTAACGTCATATATAACGATCAGTTGATTATTTGAAATAAAATTATCAATTATATTCGACGTGAATGAGAATAATACGTTATTTTAATTATTGATACATATTAGCTAATAATAATTGAACAAAAAATAATTATAAAATAATATAAATAAAATAGCCATAAATATAAATAAACACATATATTATTTAAGATTTTAATTTATTTTTTAATAGGGTGCAAATGAAAAATATATAACTTAGTCCTTATATAACTATACAAAAATATGTTTCCAAGTATTATAATTCTTGGATTGATAGACCTTGAAAAACACTTCTGATAACTTGATAAAGGAGTCTTATAAGAAAATTAATCATTTATATAAAAGAATGTATTTTAGATAATAAATTGATTTACTTATTTGATACTTTTAATAAAATGTAAAATTATATAATTGTTTATGCCAATATCAGAACAATTATCCATTTCTTCAAGAAGTTTTCATACATTTTTTTATTAATTTATTTTTACAAATATAAAAATATTATGGTTATATTGAAACATTAAATATATTAATTTTTTCACAGATTTAAATCACTGCATTGTCATCTCTTTCCTCAAGCATCAAATTGTCCACATAGATAATGCTTACAATGCAACAATTTGTTGGGATAAGTTTACTAGCATATTACATTTGCATAATTAGAATTTTTTAAAGAAAATTTCGTCAAGATCAAATGTGCTACATGATGTGAAGAATTTTGTAATTGTAGAATAATTGTTATATGTGAATGGCTGATTATTTCAAATTGCGATAATTGTACATAACGACTAGTGCTTAAAATTTTTTTGAGATAAAAGGATAAAAGCTATCTTCTTACTATAATACGAAATATGGAAATAGAAACGTTCTGCAGAGTCGAATTCTTTTATATCTAACGTCAGAATGATTTTTCTTAAATAGTGTTTATAGTAGTAGCATTTTATGCATAAATTAAAAGAATAATACAAAATTATATAATTAATAGTTTCTTGAATATACTTTACTTTGACAAAATTATAAATTTTATATTAGACATTAATTTATTTAAAAATTTTATATAAACTTTTATTAATAGTTTGCTTTATTATTTTTTTATAATTATGTAGTTTTCAATATCAACCTTTCAATATTATATTATTAAATTTTTTGACAATTCTATAAAATTGTAGTCTGTTTTGTTATATCAAAAAATATTTATTAGGTTTCACAAGAATGTTAAAAATTGATTAAGTTATGAAAATGAAAAAATACAACCTACTATTTTTATTCGGTCTTAAAACGATTGATTTAAAAAATACATACAACAATACACAAGAATGTACATAAAAGGTAAACATAATTAGTAGATACAACTATAGTACATATTAGTAATACATATTAATAGATACAGCTAGCTGTCAAAAATCATTCAAAAAATTTTTTTTTCTACTTTTGAAAAAATATCTATGCCTTTTGCCTTAAGCATGTGTACAATAAAATATTTAATAATGAGATCATATTTTTATTTCTCAATGTAATGTAGTTTTTGCAATCGTATCTTATCCCATTGTATAAATACCTTATACACAGAACAAAAAGTTTGTATCAAAATTAATGTAGTTATCAATCGAGTTAATTCATAAAATATGTAAATATTATTCATGTAAATATCAACACATAGATTAATTCAAAATTGATACTCATGATTTGATAACTAATCTTACTTAAATAAAAATTAAATATTTACAAGGATCAAAGTATTCATAACAAGTTTTACATGATACATTTTGAGTTTAAATAATTATGTACGTATAAATTTAAAAAATATATTGTCATTTCATTTTAAAAACGAATGCTAATATTCTTTCGTTAATATATGATTAATTATCAAATCCAAAATTAAACAGTATGTAGATTTTTTATTTTGAAATTCAATATTATAGATCATGAATATTTAACATTTCCGTAGTAATATAAGCCTAAGCTAGTCCTTTTATTAGTAAAACTGACAGCTGTACACAAAATGTGATACATAAATTTTGCGTGTGGATGAACCGATAATCATTATTATATTATTATTATTATTTTTGTTACCTCTTTTTGTTTTTTTTTAAATATAATTTTGTACAAATGCGTGCACTTTCTGAATATGTTTATCTATTCTACAAGAATTCAGCAATACATTGAATAGTATAAAATACACATTGTTTATTCTAATAGTTTGATGTATCGACCTCAAATAATTTCTATTGTCCTTTAAATAAAATGAAATTAAAGAAAGTTTATAATCGTTCTATTAACTGTCTTTCAGTGCTCAAATTGACCATTCGTTTAAATTACTTTTATCGAAAATAGTATATTTAATGTTTTATATTTTACATTTGAAATACACAGTAATGCACATTATTATTATTTATTGCTATTTATTTAATTCCTGTTGATTGAAACAATTATTACCAATATAAACTAGCGTATCTAACATTTTATTTTAGAATTAAAAAATTTATTATTTAATATTAAGCTAGTGAATATTTTTATATTGAAGACTATTCATTTAAATGTTTATTTTTATACTGGTACCTAACATTTAAAATGTTACAAAGGATCATTTACATAGAATTATAAGCAATCTTAAATATAGTTTTAGTCATTATCTATTATTTTTAGTATTTATTAATATATTGTTTAAATTAAATTAATACTGTTATAAAAATGAAATTAAAATTCTCATTTTAGAATAATTTTTATTCGTTGCTATATTTACATTTTTCTCCATCTGTTGTTTCTCTACTTAACTATATGGTAAAACAGATTCTTAATAATTTATAAGTTAAATTAAACGTATAAAATTTATAGATTATTAATTTACATAAATGATTTGAAAACATACTTTATCGAAATAAATCAATTATTTTTCAATTAGTAATAATAATAAATGATACTTTTAATTTCTTAAAATTACTGATAGTAGTTAGTATAGCTTTTTACTGTTTAAAATAAATTTATTAAATTTTGTATTTTTTATTAGAAACGGGATGAAATTTTATTTTATTTTATTTACAATATTATTATAAGTTATTAAAAGTATACTTGCGCATATTGCCACATACAATGGAATCCATTGTTCAAGGAACTCGAGACACGTGAGCTGCTTTTGACTCAATAAAACAACGACGAAGTTATCGTCAAGGGGCGCTTCGGTCATTCCCGTTCTTAGCTTTTTCTTCGATATTAAAGCATTTTCGCTAAGAGCATACATACATACGTATGTATGTATGAGAGATAATATAAGAGCACACAAACGTATCGCTTTTGTGAGCAAAATACGTGGTCACCTACAACTGTGTGTGCATCAACACGAATATCCATAATCCGTTTTAAAGTTCACTTTGTATCGGGTTCGATGAAGTGAAAATAGTAGTAGCTCTAGTTAGTTTTATTGCTGCTTCCTTAGTCGCAAATGAACGTTAGAGGGAAGCTCGTTCGACTTTTTTGGCCTCTTAATGAAACGAGTCATACACCAGCTACTTACTCATTTTATTCATTTGAATGAATATTTTGCTATACAGTGACAATCTACTTATTATTCGTATTATTATTAATGAACTTGCATCTTTAATTGCTTACCTTGGTGCTATTATGTAATGTAAACATTTTTTTAAATTTCGATAATTTTTAATAGTTATTCAATAACAATTAATTATAATTTTTATCTCAATTTTAAATCAAAGTATACTTAAGTAGAAAAATGTACAGTTGGTTGCGAATCGATTAAATATTTTACAAGAAATAAATATATACAAAAGAATTGGCAATTTTTCTGTATAAAAACACGGTTTTGATATTTTCTTTGTGTAAGATTCATTAAACCGCATTTAGTAACCATAGATGAAAGCATTAAAATTATTTCATAAATTTCTATGCAGATAATCGATCGAAAGCTCCCTAAAGCAAGACTTTAGGGAAGTTAAAAAGGTTCGTTGCCAAGGTGCTGTGGCAGCAGCTTCGTTATATGTGAAAGAGTAGTTCGAAGCATTTGTGTGAAAATATTTATGGCTAGAGTATATATAATGATAAATTTATTATATATAGAGAAAGTAGAATAAATTTTATTCTTACAAAAGTCTATTTATATTTAGCTTTTTAATAGATTAAGTTAAGTTTAACAGTTTAACTACTTTTTAAAAAATACATCTATCATTAACAATATTTAATAATATTGTGTAATTTATTACAATCGAAAAGTTTTATTAAATAGTAGTTATTTTATTTTTTATTTTTTAATGCAGCATTTATCAACATATACCAATTATCTAAAAATACAAGTATTGATTATCCTTGTTGGATTATCTATACTTTACTAGTATAATAAGGTAGTAAGGATAGTATTCTTTACTATGATCTTAATCCTTTCCAAAACTCACTTAAAATATTCTTTCTGTATACTACATAGATTATATATCCATCAATAATAACTAACATAATTGTAAATAAAAACATAAATGTAAAATGATAGCTATTAAAAAAAAAGACTTAAATTATACAATAGTTACAAATTCTATTTAGAGTAAATTTTAAACTTGAGAATTAATATAGAACAAGATACAATAGAATATTAAATTAAATTATATAGTAACAATTCAACTACATATTAAGTAGTTTCAAGTTTTCAAGTAATTGAAACACCGTTATATATAAAGAAAATGTTGAAGCTAATAAATAGGGAGATAGATAGAGTGAAAAATAAGTGAGCAAAAAAATATACAATGTTAATAAAACAACAGAATATAAAATCCCAACTCATCAGTCACAAAATATCAAGTCTAAAGTATTATTAAATTATATTTCAATAGTATGGAATTTATCAAATGTTTTATTTTTAATTTTTAATACAAATGATCATTTCTACGGAATTTTATTATGTTACATTATATTTTTAATAATAGTTAATTTAGTATTAATTTATTAGATATTTTGAAGTTGTAATTTATATCAATTAATTTCAATATTATAATTGTGGTCAGTATCATTATTAGAGAATAAATTTGTAAATGTTTTTTAGAAGTAACTATTTATCATAAGAATCATTAAAAATCAAGAAAATTGTTGATTCAAGTATAATAAAAATTAATTTTGATTTACTTTTTTGAAAATTTCCTTATTTTTAACAGTTAAGCATTTTTAAATTGCATGGAATATGTGTACTTACTTTGCATTTGAATTCTCATTTGCAAAATATACTACTTTCTATCATACATAATTACTGAAATTACAAATAAAAAAATTCTCAATTACAAAAATACTTTCATTTAATTTAAAAATTATAATTAAGTTAAATAAAATTAAGTTTATTGCATTTTCGTTGAATGTACACATACATTTATAAATCACGTACAAAATATAAATATAACTATATATATATAGTTATAATTATACATAATATTATATATAAACTAATACGTCTTTATAAAAGCGTTTACAAAATATAGATATTTATATTTCAAGGGAACTTAAGGATAACATGAACATGAGTTTTTGACTATTGGGACTGGGGTGGTACAAACCCGTTAGAATTCAGGTCGTGGCACTGATAATGCGACCTACATATATTTGTGCTCTCTTGCTATTTTCCCTTGCAATTTGAATTGTACCTAGGCATATTATCGGTCGACTACTTTTCCTCATTTTTCTCTTTCTCTCTCTGTCATTTTCCGTATATCTATTTGTTTCCTTTATGATATCTTACTTTCTTATTCCTTTGTCAACTTATAAGGTTGATTTTTCACATATATATATTTAACTTCAATAACTTTTTATATCAATTTTTTCAATTTTGTCTTCTTACTCGATTAAGTCAATTTATTACGTATGATTACCGTTTAACTTTTAATTGTAATTTCATTAATATTCATACTAGAAAATGTATTTCTTCTATTTTGGTTATTAACGCTAACAAAATTTTTTACTGAAATACTGGTATATTATTAGTTATGCAGCATTAAATTTTGTTGTGACTTATTTTAATATTTTATCACGTGAAATATAATTTCTAATGTATATTTATTAATTATTACTATTGTTATATTGTGTCATTTGAATAATTTATTTTCAATGTTATTCATAAATCAACATGATCTTTATTTTTATAAAAGTACATATTAAGTAAAAATGTTTATTAATATAATTATATTACACTAAAAACTATATATACTATAAAATAAAATATTTAACTTTTTTACAATTCATTATAATTCTATTATGAAAAGCTGAATTTTTTAAAAAATGTATGATGATTTAAATAGACTAAATAAAATTCGAATAGTATTTAAATATTATGAATATCACTCGATTATCGAATTTGAAATGATAAAATATCTTCCTTTTTTAATTAAATTGATGAACACAAACACTTGGATTGTTATCTTCATTTTTTACATTGAATTTATTAACATTATATTATTATATAATACACGTTAATGAAATGAACAAATTCAATAAGTACAATTTAGCCAATTCAATTATAAATTTTATAATCTATTGTAAATATAATAAATAATATAATTAAAATAATTTTGTAAAAATAATGTAAATACTTAAGGGTATATATATGACAATGTATAAACTCCATGAATTTTATATCTGTAATATTTTTAATATATTAATAATTTAATGTCAGTCTAAGTAAATTAAAATTAAGTGTTATTAGTAGTATCATTAAACTATTATATTTATAAAGTATAAATTAAATAGGCATAATTCTAATTAATTTACGCAATTATTAGTATAATTTCTTTTACAAGTCTAAATATCTCTATTGTTTAGACTCCTTTCTTTGTTCTTGACTTAGATTATTCACTGAGTCATATAAAATTTCTCGCTTTTCGCATATGCTGATTTTGCATGCGGTACACTTTTCTCCATTGCTTCTCTTTATGTACTATTTTTAGTTATTAAAGAATAATACATTATTGATACTGTTATATTATTCTATTATATGAATTATTGAATAGATTATTAATCACATTTGATATTTCATAATATTTAAGTTCTATGGAAATAATTACTAATACCAGATACTTCTGCAAACGTTTTAAATAGTTTTCGGCGTCATAGTGTAGAAAAATAATACTCGTCTTTATAAGGTTTGTAAATTTTATACATATTTCAGTATATATGTTTATCAAAAATATAAAAGATTATTTAAAATGCAACGCTTATGTTATGAAACATATAATTTCATACTACTCATATAGATTACCATACCATCATCAGTAAGATATTAAGTGTTGATGATTTTGATAAAATCTATTTTAATATTGAAGAACATATTTATATAATACCAACTTTTAAAATAATATTCTATTAATTTTCAGAATTATATATTTATTAAATAAAAAAATATTCGAAACAATTCAATCAGTTCGAATAAGCCATTATATTTTGCTTATATTAATATATTTAGTTATGTTTTGTGTACTATTTTTATGCATAATATACTATGTAATTAATATGTTAATTTTTTTATTGTGATTATATGAATTGTAAAATATTTCAAATTTCCTTACGATTTAAAATCAATTTTTATATGTATTTCTATCTCTATTCCAATAAAATGAATTAATTAATTATGTTTCATAAATATATCTTAAATAAATTAAATTTATAAATATAAAATAATATATCATATATTTTTATTGTAATTTATTTTTATAGAAAATATAATCGTTATATGAAAATAAATTTCTAATATATATAGAATTCTAGTTGCAAGATATTTATGTAGTTAAATTAAGTTTTATGATATAAATAGATTCTAATATTGCGAAATTTAGTGTTATTGGCATACTATTTATTTAAAATAAAATATTATTAAAAATGTTTTAAAATTTAGTAAAAAATTAGTCTATAATTGTTAGTCTAAATTCATTTATTTAATTGATTTATACGTAGTTACCATATTGAAATTATTCTTGTTATTATTGTTATAAATATTTACTTACATTTATTAAGCTTATGAATGAAGTAATAATTTTTAAATTAATTAAGACAAATAAAAGTTAAGAGAGAGAGAGAAAAGTAATTATGATATAATAGAAAATTATGTACGCTTGTTTATAGAAGATTTTTAATTGTAAATTAAAAATTAAAAAACTCACGAATATAGATTATTTTGTAAGATCTCTATAGAAATTAATTTATACAATAAATAATTTTTTAAGATAATATATTGAAATTAATTTATTTACATCCAATAATAGTTGTAAATTATAATTATATTTATATTATGTAAAATAATACAGAAAAATTGAAAAAAATGTGAAAGATCCAAATATTATTTAAAATTTTCAAGATTATGTTTGATATTATATGAAAATGAAGTTAAGTACGAAATTGGAAATGAGACTTTTTTTAGAAAAACTTGTCAATTGTTCATTCGTAATCTGCGATAAAATTATTGCGAATGTGTTACTGCTTTAAAACACCGAATTAATGACAATCAGTCAATAAAATTTCCTACTTGCAATAAAGCCATTAAAAAATTTGTAATTTTGCCATTAAAAACTACATATGAACGTGATGGTTTTCGTAAAAGCATGCACATATGCATACAATATTAGTGCTTTGAGGCGGTATGTATTTTATATGACCTTAAATGACTAGATTGTTTTGATTGTAATATATTTTTTATTGATCATTAATTTTCATTGAAAGGCTTTTTCATATTGTGCTACAAAATTTCGATTTCCGTATCTATGTGTATGATTAATTTTGTTTTGAAATTATTGAATTATAATAGTAAACTTTTAAATACTAATGTTTACATTTTATTGACGATTTTATTTTTGTAAAATAAATCAATCATTTTATTTATATTTTAATAATTATAAAATAATAATATACGTATTTTATTTCATATTATGACAATTAATTTACACATATAATTTAAGATAATATGAATATGATATAGAAAATGAATAAACATTTAAAATAAACGAATTATTTTGAATTTTCTTAAACAAATTTTTTCATTATAAATTTATTATGTTCTTATAATTATAAATGTTTTATAGTTGATTATAGTTTATATTTTATATTTACTGACTTTATTACTAGGTTCATTACATGTAATACTGTTTAATTACTGATTAAATAAATAATATTTATCATAGTTAAATTTATTATATTATATTATATATTTGTTCGAGATTCCGATAGAATCTCGACCGTCGGTACTACATCTTTGTTTGTGAATTGTTTTCAAAATATTCGAAATGTTTATGATTGCCAGGTGTATCCCGAGAGCCTACGAATAAGGTTAGAAAAGTACGACGAGTGTTTTATTTCTCACGT
>JAPYYT010003653.1:0-12122 GCA_030522565.1 Ceratosolen corneri | reverse complement strand
CCGACCCCCCCCCCCTCTCACTTGCACCGAGTCTCGCGGAAAAGCTCGTGTGTGCCTGGCTTGATATGGCTTCCGGTCGCGCGCCGGGTTCCCCGTGCGCGCCGCGACACCCGATTTCGTGTGTGCGTGGGCGCGTGTGGATGAACGCGCATTCGCCCGAATTGTTTTAACGGACGGGCGCATCGACTGATGCGTTATTTGTCTCTGCATCCCTAACCTTCTTTGTCATCTCGCTTAATCCGCATTGTCGTTCGAATGGTAAAGAGGCGTTGAGGAAATTTAAGAGTATGGGCGACGTGCATGTATTTTTCAATGGTCGTAATCGTTTGCATTGTCTTGCATTGGTAAACACGAGCGGTCGTTTGCTTTAACCTCCTTTTTAGCCTACTAATAGGGACACAATGTTACATTATTGCATTTATGGTGAGAGGTTGGTACAAGGTATTGGTATAATATTGGTTTAAGGTTAGAATTCGAGGCACCGATTTGAAATTGTTCCAGAGCATTGACTTGGTTGTTTATAACCTTAAATAATAAAATGCTTCGTAGCAGTTGTAATATTTTGAAAATTATATTGCTTGTACTTTTTAAAATGGTATCCCTTTCTATCGTGCGTCTAGAGAGTATTTTCAATCAACTAATAGAATATATATAATTTATTTTTTTATTTTTTTAAACAAGATATGCCAGCAATTTCGTTATAAAGAATTGCTTTTACTCTAATGAAATGATCTTACCTCCAGAGATTTGGTGTAGATTTTATTATTTTTATATGAAGGAAATGCTAAACTTCTAGAGGTTTTTTGCATTTCTTTACGTATGGAATTAAATGAACGCAAAAAATTCGTTGGCTTAAAAGTATTTGTACTTAAAATAATTTATTTTAGCTATAATATATCATGGATAAATGATATTAATGGCCAGTCTGCCAAATGTCAGTGTTTTAATAACAAATATGTCCCGGGAGCCTTGCGTGCATTATATTGTATTTAAAAATAATAGAAACTTATTGGACTAATAAATATTGTGCCAGTAAATTCTAAGAATCTACAAATACAGTACACAACAAATCATAACATGAATATTTTCGCTTAAATTATTCATTTAGATGTACAATCTCTGATAAACTTGGCTTTTATCAAATAATTTATTTGGAAATTCTACTTGTGACTAACTGCTCTATAATACAAAAGTACAAAACTTGAAACAAATATTTCATTTGACCACCCCTTCTTTGTTCCCTTGTAAATTGAATTATTTTGCAAATCTTCGGAATAATAGTAAATTTAACGTGTGGGCGTATTACTATTAATAAAGGCAGTCCCATATAGTTGTTATAATAATAAATACGTTTTGAATAATACGCTAGAAAAGTATTGGACCGTTAAATTAATTTGATATGCGCCGACGAGCTTTGTAGCTCAAAACTTTTGACGAAACTTAATTAAATCACCGCTGCTCAAAAGATTCTTAAATGTTTTAAATTTTGGCAAAATGATGCTACAACGCGTCAACAACGTCCTTCTCAATTTAAATGGAAAATCTAAGAAAAGAAAAGCACGCTCCACGCAAGCACCTGCGCCTCTATTCGGAATATCCCATTGAAAAAAATCTTTGACCAACAGTTGCCGAAATATCGGACTCGCCTAAATGACATTCAAAGAAAAGTAACGAAATGCACAAACTCGAATCCATATAGTTGAGTGCGTCCCTGATGCGCATCCAATGGGGCGTGTGAGTCCTCGGGGAGGTTTTTTCACATCGGGGATATCACACGCACGCACATCTTCCTGGTCTCGTCGTTATGTCGGCGACAGTCGTTGCGCACTTTAAGCACTTTGGCGACAACCCGACGACGGTGATCCGCCGTCGCCGCCGTGACTCGCCTCCCCCTCACCCTCCCCCTCCCCCTCTCACCATCTCGTCATCTCCTCGGCGGCGCCGTCGTTGCTTGTCCTAGTCCTCTCTCTCTCTCTCTCTCTCTTTACGCCAAAAATAATTTCACTATGGTTTTATTACTCTGCGAGTCTGTAGAGCCAGCACTCGACGACGTATTCCGGATTGTTGCGCGAGATAATTTGCTGGATGCGTCAGTCTAGTTGGCCTGATTAGCAATGCATTTGGATAATTGAACGTCTTATTTATGGGTATTATTTTTAAAAAGAGTGTTGAGAGGGAGGGGGCAATTTACGAAATCGGATCGAGTATTGTTGAGACCGCAGAGCGCGCATTGCGTGATGCGCCATTAACCGCCGTTGTTATTTAATGCGCTATCCGTTGTCTGGAAGCACAATTTCATTGTTCCGCGTCAACGTTGCTTATATAATGCCACTGAAAATTGCACGTGAAGAAAATGAAAAAATGTAGCCGTTGAAACATAGTAAGCGATATCAAGCCTATGATAATGCATCGTGGCCGCTATCAGTAAAAAAAAAAGCATTACAAATAACTATTAAAGCTAATTGATTCGTTCTCTCGTAATCATATCGATCGCTTTAATAGGCAATTTATGTAATTAGAAAAGCGTTTCGCTTATCGGGATGTCAATTTTTATGAAAAGCTCGTTAAAGTCAGTCCTTGAAGGTTCGCGAGCGTACAAACATGCTAAAAAGGGCATTCGCACCGACGACCATATTATTTGTGCAAATACCAACGTAGATCTAGATAATCAACATTATCTAACTTAGCAGTCAGAGTGGTGAATACGTTTTCGCGAGTATGGTCCGGGAAGTGTGTCAGAATAGAAAGAAGTCCCGTGAAATTATCGTTAAAGTTAGCATTTTTAGAACTGTCCAAGGCGCTGGTATGGCGTAAGCGCAAATTACATTGAGTGAAAACGCTTGTTGGTCTGGTATTCAACTATTTTCTCCCACGTGCAAGGAAACAAGAGCTTTACAATTCGTCGGCATCTAATGCACGTCGGAGCTTACGACCCACTTTTCCTCACAATACGCCCGAGTCTAAGAAATCCATTGATCTGAGATATGAGATAAAATATACGTATACGCAGGTTAAGCTAATCTAGTCAAGTTTGGTGTAAATAATGTGGGAGGAATGTTGCGGTTGGGTGGAGGGGGGGAGGGGAGGGGGAGGAGAAGCCCGTGATTTCATTATTGTGCTAACTTTTCACTCGGATTTTCTTATTTATAAGAATGCGCGCATTGTTATCGTCCATTAGAAGCAAAATGCCTGGAATTTTTACAACAAAAGCTCATGCTTGTAATAAATACTAAATATTGGCTCAGTTGAATACAAACATAACGTGTAGGATGTATAATGTTACCATTTTGAAGATTGTAATTTTTATGCTTCCATTACGTTAACGCTCACATTTACCGCAAGCACCGGCCATTTACGTTGTATTCTCTATCTCTATTGCCCTTTTTCGCCACCCTTATATTGCTTTAAAATTTCAAGCTCTTCTATCTCTACTATTATTTATCATTTTCTTTATCCTTTTGTAGCGCTTTTCATCGCATTCAGACTTGATTTTTAGCTTCTCATAGTTCCGATGGATCTTTAGAAATCTTAAATTGTTACTTGCATTTATATATTATATTAAATTACGAAACATTTAGCCATCAGACTCACGTGACCCTAAAAAACCATAGTAGAGTGTGAACATTATAGAAATATGATTCCAAGAACTCTAATTATTATGGTCTATTTTTCATTCGTGTTAGATTAAAACAGTTTAAAAATAATGTAATGTCTGTGGCGATTGTGTACATACATAATGAAACTGAGATTCTTAATAATGCGATCAAAACTAATTTAAATATTATTTAACGCGTTTTAAGACTTTTTTTTTTATATTGGACAGTCACTCGATTAAATTCCTTTTTGCTTTATAATCGCACTACTTTCGCATCACTACCTGCCAATTATTTTTGTTATATATCAGTTCATTAACACCTGTCAATTAATATTGAAAAAAATATTTACACCCAATATATGTATTTAAAGTTCAAAAATAATAGCAACCATTGATGAGAAAGTAGGAAAAATATTGAGCGTAGTACAATAAACCGACAGAGTTTAAAATTCCGATAAAAGTCTCTCCTTATACACTCTTACTTACATTTGAGTTCGTCTTATCACGTATCTACATTTACAGAGTGCATTGTACAAAAATTCACCAACTCCAAGTTTCCCGTGATATTTAATCTAAATAGATCACCGATAAATACGACCGACCAACCTTAGAAATTCCATTAGTACGCAATTCCTTCCTACAGTACTTATTTTAAAAAGTTTACGATCATTTTTATATATATTCAACATAATTGATTATTCGCCATTTTATGTACAATAAAAAGTATTGTAAACGACATAAGTGAATAATTCGCTTAGATAGATGAGTTGTGCTAGACGAAATTGAAGTTCAAATTATTACGTGCAATTACATCATTAGTCGCTTTCGGAACGGCGAACACAAATTTATAAATATTAAAAATTATCCACCTTATTATTATTGACATAACCACAGTTCAAGTAATAGCATTTAAAGAGAAAATTTATTAACAACGAATTATTATAAGGCCAACGGCAATCAATTAGAATATCATGGCTATTGTTTGTATTCGATTATTTGATAATATTAATATGTCTATTGTATGTTACGTCTTATCGCCTTACAAATTAACAGCTGCTTTGGCAAATAATTGAATATTTTCAATCGCAGGCTACATAATAAACATAATTGTTAATATCAATATCATTTATAACGTGATTATTTAATTAAAAAATTACTTCCACATTATACGTGAATTGATTTTACGTGACAAAATATTTATTCCCCGTAATGACATTGGTCATGTTTGTTCTGAGATTTAATACGCAATAATCTGTAGGCGCTTAGAAAATATTTATCGATTACATAGGCAATCTCAGTTGCATTTAATCGCAACACATTACATTTAAAGTACTAAGATTAATATTGATAATTACAGGGTGGAAGCCTCTATTAACTCAACACAATTCCATCAGCTGGTCTCGTTAATATCGCCTCGCATGTCGGATGAAACAAAGATGCCTGCTCTCATTCTCAACAGTTTAAAAAACTAGAGAACAATGTACTATAAAAACTGACATCTGCATGCGATGCTAATACCGATAGCATAAGTGAAGGTCATTCCCGTTCAAGCTTATTTATTGCACTATTTCACTCCTCATAATACCGATCTACGATTTAGTTATTGATGTATTCGTGAGAGTGTGTAGCTAATTCCTTTCAGGCGGTTCCATCGATTGCACCGCAAGTTCCTTCGCCAGGGACTAATTTCTTCCCGGCAGTTTCATTTTATAAACTCCAATTTCTTTATCCGACAAAAACTAAATATGGAAATTCATATATTTTCTTATACGTCCTGATAAGATCGTATCTTATTTCTAATACATATACGAGCTATTATGGAAATGGCTTTGGTTTTACTTAATATAACATAGGCACACACACACACACACACCCGCCCACCCACAGATAATTATATCTATATATATATTTGTAAAAACCAGCGATATTTTTAATTGAAATATCACATTAGACAATTCGATGATGCAACGATATATTCAATAGTTAGAATAAAATTGGAAACAATTTCTAATAGCATTGGTAAACGATAATAAAGCTTTACACACTTGTATTTAAAATCGTTTATAAGACATCACAACACATTCAAATAATGATCTCGATTTTTCGTCAGTTCTATGTCAATTGATTTTCTACGCTACACCTTTTGTTTTACTCTTATGCACCTTTTGCTACTTTCTTTTATATTATGATGTCTCGGGGTATTCCGTAGAATAAGAGATTATAGTCTAAGGCAATGCTTCAATGAATTATGAATACGTGGAGTGTCGAATAAGAGCAAAGTAATGGTAAAGGGAAAAATATCTTTCCTTGCAAATTTCATCAGCAACTAAGCAACAATCTTCGTCCATAGATTATCAATATTAAAAAAGAATTGTCGTGTGGGCCTCGGTATGTAATAGGTAATGCCGATTAAATATTTGCAAAAAGCACAAATTTTCGATGTTAAAACAGTCGGAAGGAGAGAATTATCGTGCGAAAACGACGCGTCGGAAAATTACATCGGAAATTTGCCTAGAATCGCGCGCTCTCTCTCTCTCTCTCTCTCTCTCTCTCTCTCTCTCTCTCCCCCATCCATTCACAAGCGCCGGCGGCGAGCGTAGCATCGAGCCGAGGTAAACACGCGTCCTACAATCGTCGACGAATCGCAAAGTGCATGCACGCGGCCACCGACGGCGTGATCAATCGATGCATCATCGTGATAATAATAAAACGCTCGCGCCCAGTAGTGCAAGCCCATGCAAACTCAGACGCCGAGCCAATACTCGCTCCATTTGGTAAGCCGGCCTGCGTAATTAAGTGGACGACGCCCGACGCCTATGCGAATATCTTTTTCCCCTGGCCGGGCCGTCGACCGACTCTCCTCCGTCTATATTTGCGGCCGCGTGTGCTTAGCGTCGTTGCTCTTGTTTTTCAAGAGCGCAGCCGCAATGAAGCGTAAAGATTTTGCGGGCAATCCGCCGCCCCATTCCTCTTCCATGGCTCGGGACTTTCGTAGCGGGGAAGGGGGGAAGGGGGGGCGATGGGGCCGTGGCTCGTGAGTTCTCTGGAACTTGAGGAGAAAATCGAAGGCGAGCAGCAACTGGGCTTTTTTCAAGTTTTTACGTGGCTGCAATGCATAATGCCGCCCGATGATTAATTTAAAATATTAAACTTATTTCTAGAGCAATGCTTACGCGGACTTCCAAATTCATGACAAATTGTGGGTATTGATAGCACGTAAATGGCGCCAATAAATTTGACGAGAAATTGAATGAATATTGAATAAAATTATGGGAAAGCCTGTTATTGAATTGAGACGGGATATCAATTTAACGGTCTTTCAGGGAGGTAAAAACGCAGAAATATTATCTTTTTTGTATTTAAAATTAACAAGCCGAGTGTGCTTTCATTCGTCGAAGTGAAAAAATTTAATGCACAGCTAAGTATTGTATAATGCAAGATATAATAGTACAATATTAATTTATTTTAAGTACTACACTGTATTATAATCACAGGTATTATATTAGTCGATATTTTGTTAGGTATTTTTTTTTCAGAATTATTATAAAATGAACTCTATTGTTAACCATATTAATCTATCAATTAATTAGCTTTTAAATATGGCATTAAAATTTTTTTAATACTTTACATTACCTTGTGTACGATGTGACATAAAATTCTAGCATAACGGTACAATGTAAAAATGTTTCATTATACTATGAAAATGCTTTATTTATTTAGGAAACTATATATTTCAACGCGTGCTTTGTCTACAGGAAAGACACATTTACTTACAATAACAAGGAAATGCTATTATTGCTATTTATTTGTGCCATATTTAAAGTTAAAAAAAAAATTCCCAAGATAATTACATATTCTGGTAGTACGAATTAGTATGTTACATTTTGGCGTAAATGGAGAATAATAATACAACAAATGTGAAAAATTTATTACATTTAAGGAGTAAAGAATCTGTTATTTCGTTTAAAAAAGATTTTCTCTCGTAAAATGATTTTTTTTTCTCATTTGTCTCATAACCATATAAAGAAAATGAAAAAATGATACGAACAATGATTATTATTATACGTTTCTTCTTTGTTAGAATATAAAATTCCTTACAATGATCACAATTTTAACATAGAAATGATAACATAATTATAACGTAAACATATAACATAATTATATGACCCAAATATCGATTTATCTATATACGTATTATATACCATATAAAACGTCCCTGTAATAAGTGTCCTCGTTATCTTCTTCAATTATTGTCCACCTTATGATTAAATTTTAATGCGGTATTTTTACATTTTCAAGTAAAATAAAATACTATATATACGGCTCATTTACGTATTTCGTTAGCAGCAGGACTTTCTCTCTTGCAGATGATCTCATGCATTCTTACCCCAGAAACGCGTAATTTGTGCTTATAGATAGATAATATTTATCATTCGTTAATTGCGTGAAATAAAGTTTTTTGTTTTCTTTTTCCCCCCATATTTTTCGTGGCCATATGCTTTATTAACATAAATCGGCGAATATGTATTAAAATTCAGAGATTGCGATTATAAAATAGAAGACATAAATTTATATTTATGACCAGTTGAATTGTTGTATTAACGTTATTATAAAATTTATTGTATCGTTTAAATGTTTATGGCATTAGGCTACAATTATAATTACATTCAATTCATCAAAATACAAAATGTGAAAATAATGTTTATTGCCCGCAAAAATATCGGATAAAATAAACTAAAGTAAATAAATTTTCAACTAATAATATAAAGTCAATAGAAAATCAAGAAAAGTTTGCATTGATCGACCATTCATTGGTGTGGAAATAATATCCAAAGGAGAACTGGATTGACTAAAAACGGCTCGTATTAAAAAAGTAAAATAACAGTATATATTTATGTTAGAATTTCGTGAATTTTACAGGAAAATCTTAAATCTTGAGACATTTGCATTCTCAAGATTCATTTCATGTCGTATTGAAATGAAAATAGGCGGCTTTTAAATTATAGATAATGAAAATGCTGAAACTCATTCGTGCCATTCCGCCCCGATATGTCGCTTTTCATTAGCTTAATTCAATAAGACGGATTATCTGCGTTTCTCATTTGGCTGCAGGAAGAAACCGCAAATGCTCGCAATGCCAATTACCTCCACCTGAACGAATGCCAAATGGTCAGAACAGCAAGCACAACCACTGCTGCTAATTTCCTCCTTACTAAAATGACTTCTCAAGGGCTTTCCCACCCACTAATTGACTCCAATTCGACGATTTTCCTACACGTAAATTACACCGACTTTTACACTACCTGCGCATCAATGCTTAATAATCGTTAAAACAGTTGAAATAATTTTCTTCGGGAATGCTAAACTTTTTTAATTCAAGAACATTGTACGTTCCAACGTATTCTGACCTAAATTTACACCTAGGATACAACATAGTCAACATTTTCCATTTCTACTCAAGTTATTTATGTGGCATAAAAATTGATGGTGACTTGGCTGTTTTTGGGTAGAAATCATTCGTCACAAGTAAAATGATGATGGTAAGAAGAGTTCAAAAGAATAATATTTTTTTCAAATATTTATCAAAATATGCGCAATTGTTTAAATGAGTCGAATCATGGAAATAGTTAATATTGAAAAACTGCTCTAACTTTTATAATTACGAGTTTTTCCTTCAAAAGGCGTATTACAGTACCTTATGATAATCATAGCTTTTCATTTCTTTGGACAAATCGTAATGGCAGATTTTCATAGTATTCGTAATATATATGTATATATATATATATAGAGAGAGAGAGAGAGAGAGAGACATTGTTTAATTATTAAAAAAATTATTTATGATCTTACGATCACAGAAAATGAATTTAATATCTAAATTAGAAGAAAAAGAAATAGAACACGAATAATTTATCATGCTTTTAACCTAATGATTCGATAAATTTATGGAAATACGTAAAGTTTCACCTCGTCATACTTAATAATGCGGAAGTTATAAATTAAAAATATTGTAATTAATAATAATATTGAGAATTAATGTGAATTTGAACTGAAATCTCTTTACTATTAAAATATCTAGGTCATGATTCTGAGAAGTGAGCTAAGGTTAAAAGTATAGATTAAAGTTCTACTAACTATAAAGAAATATTTATTTTGTTGAATCATAATTTTATGAATTATACAATTAAGTTTTATTTTTCTTTTCTTTTCAATAAATAAACAACTTTTTATTTCATTGTTAAATATGACATAAGAATGCCTATATTAAATAAACACTAAATAATTGGAAAAATATTGTATTTTTATACGTTAAATTCATAAAGATCTTGATTATATATAAAGCATAACATTAAAAGCTCGACAGTGTGAACGTATTGACAATATAGTATGTTCTTTGTTTTATAATTAAATTAAAATACAGCGTACTCAATTTCACGTGTGATGCTTATATTTTTTCAAGTCTTTATTAAATTTCATTCAGGCTATAGACCCGAAGGAAGAATCCAGCTTTGAACTTTTCTTTACGTAGATAAACGCGTCGAATATTTTCCTGTCTAATTATCGACTGATTTCAAAATTAATTTGAACATATTAGCAATAGTTGGTAAATTAAATATATCTTGAAATATGTATACTACTTGCACACTCATTGTACAGAATATTATATTATCTAGCAGAGGACTATTTTCAATTATGTTATTTAATTGAAAATTCCTTGTATTTCGAGGGAATAGGCAATTTATAATATGACAAAACTTTATTTTCTCACTGAGCGCACTCACACATCGACGTGAAGAATGCTTTTACACATGAAATTAAGATGCTCCTTTATATTATTACATGACCTAATCATGCGTGGATCAATTAAATTTTCACATCCATTATATAGATCCTAGTGGATCAATGTCAGGGCAATACGACACATGCTAGGGCGCACGCTTTATTTCTCATACTTTACCCTCATCACGTAATTTTCTGCATCCAAACCTTATTAATTGGCATACGTACTACGATGGTGTTGTGGCTTTAATATTTTTGTAGCACTATCATAAGTTTTCATCAAATTTATGATTTCTTGACGAAATTTTTATGACCACTTTCATTCTTAAGAAAACCGAAGACTCGGGAGTTATTATTTATGAGCCAGTAAAATATAAAAATACCAGATATTTAATATACATTTAATATATATATATTGGATAGTAGATTGCGAAACTAGGTTAACGCAAATATCTAAAAAAAATTAATTTCATTATAAAATATTTAATAAAAAAAAAATTGCTTATTGGTAGTTTTATTTTATTTTTTTTTTTTAATTTTTTTTTTATATAATACAACATTTCTGATTTATTCATTTTAGAAGTACGATGACAATCTAAATTCCAGCACAATATTATATTCTATTTTATTGCCCCCATGGTATGCTGACAAATTTTTTTGTCTATTAATTTAAAGCCAACGTTCTAAAAAAATTATCACTTAGTTTCTTTTCAAATATAGACCATTAGTGATTATAATAAATTAAATGATTCGAATAATTTATAATAAATTAAGTGACTGCATATTGGTTACAAAATCAACATATTATTCATATAATGTCAGCGAATGAGTAATATACGAGTTTCGCATAATATGCACATCGAGATAATTGTTAATTAATTTATACAAATCAGATTTTCATATAATAATACTACACTGTGCCGAGTAATTTGTTGTGTATAAAAATCAAAAATTTAAGCGCATGAAGTATATTTACATAAGCCTTTCAGAAATTTCAAATAAAAAAATTGTCGCACACTGATCTAGCGATAATCTTCTTTCTCTCATATTAATTAAAGTGATGCAAATAAAATACACGAGCTTATACTCGCTCTTTGCATTAAAAGAATGAAGTGAAAATTAACGTTCTCTGGACAAATATTATAATAAACTTCAGGGTATATTTTAGCAGCACTTGCTATCAATCATACCCTATAATTGCTGCATATATACATCTCTCTTTTGCTCCGACTCTATATTTTTATCGAGGCGCGATACACGTAATTATTGTCTTCTTTTCGATTATATATATATATAGATAAAAAGAGTGTTGAGAAATGTTGAGGTACCGTCTATCCAGCTCTCGTGGGCTCAGCTTTACACCTGTTCCGACCTGGCCTACTGATAGGGAATTCACCTCCTGTTAATATATGCACTCCCTGATGTTAAGGAGTGGGGATATAATAGGAGTGATGTTGGCGATAGGATTATTGACTTTAAACACGTGTGTGTGTGCTTTTTCTATTTATTTATTTATAATTATATTACTCTCTCGACTGGCAATGTGTCGGAGGATGCTTGGGTGTGTGTGTGTGTGTGGTAATAATGATAAATGGCTGTGACGCTTAACGGAGATTCAATTGCATTTGAAAATCCGCCGCGTCTCCTAGCCCCGTTTACACTGAGTTGGATGTGACAAACCTCTTTGCGGTGCAAGGTTCAAGTGTGACTTGACCTTGCGTTCTCTTACGACTTGCTTGGTTGCTGTAGT
>JAPYYT010003652.1:0-12876 GCA_030522565.1 Ceratosolen corneri | reverse complement strand
CGAGCGGCCCCGTCGCCACGTCTCGACATACATTTAAAGAAGCTTCGTCCACACTGTGAGCGCGCTACTTGCCCGCTGTTGCATCCTTCCCATCCTGGAAAGAGCTTCCAGGGCGGAGCGCAGAAGCGAACCCAGTACTAAGAGGCAAGTAGCAATAACGGTTTAAAATTATCGCGAAATACATATTCGATTGAGCCCAGCGTCGGTAACTGCAACCCGCGTTACTATAAACTTTATTCTATCGCGACGGCTCATTATTTCAGCGCCTAACGATTTATAAACCCTCCGCGCTGTATGACCACTCGCCGATCGGACTAAGCGCCGATAACTCGACACCGCCGCCCTTTTATATCGGATAATTAAGACAGTGCGTAGTTTAGTGGTTAAAGTTTTATTATTTATATCCATCACACCGTTATACCGTTTCTTGTTTTATTATTTATATACATCACTGCGTGCATTTTCAATCGTTTTTATAAATTGAATAAATCTTTGCTTATTTTCACGTTATCCGGATTATATTAATTTTCTTTCTTATTTTTCTCCCTGCTATCTCTTACCCTTTCCACTATCTGAAATTTCACACTCGGGTTTACGCCCGACCAGCTCGGTATGCACTTAACATGATGTATAGCAATCATATGTCTATACCTAGAAAGATTTGTTCCTTATTTTTTGCTAGACTCATATTGCAAAACACGTTATCTTTTTTAGGCACAGTCCGAGTAAACATGCTCATTAAATGGTCAAAAAATCTTGGGATACATCTGGCAATCATAAACGTATTGAATGTATGAAAAGAATTTACAAAACAAAGAGGTAGTACCGAGAGTCGAGAAACTGCATGATTCTCGAACAACTATCGTATAGTGTGATGGTGGTTTCGTGGGGAGGTGGACTGCAGTCTTATATTTATAGATATTTACTGCCTAATTTTAACGGTTATGTTTCAAGTCGTAGTCATAAGTAACTAACGCATCTTCCGTGCGGTCGTATTTATGTTTCAGGTGGATCTTCAGTTTTTCCTTTGGAGGGGTTAGAGGCAGATAGTAATTTTCCATTATCTTTTGGAGAGTTTTGAAAGGAAAAGAAGCGGAGGTCAGATATCAGTAATCAACGTGCTTATACATATATATTTATGAGTCGTTGATTTGGGTAATATGTAAATAAGATCAGTATTTACACGGTTTTGTATATTATAATATATTAACATGATACACAGTTCTTAAACAAAGAAATATTCACTGAGAGATCTCCGATCTCGAACAGTTTTAAATACTATTTAATATTTATGTTTGTTTACTACTTTATGTACATTTTTTTAATATTAAATATTTTTTAATTTTAATACAATATGTTTTAATCTATTATGTTAATAATCATTCTAATATTATCAATAATTTTATAAAATTTGAAATCAATCAACGTATTATTGACTTGTCTTTCTAACGATTTAATTTAGGAAATTTAATAAAGTATATTTGTCTTGGATAATTCAGTTAAATAAATTTAAAAAACTTAAATTTTTGTACCTGAAAGTGTTTATTCGAAATGTTTATTATAAATTATTATTGTATGTAAAACAGCATTCAACTATATTAAAATTGGTTAAAAATTAAAAAAAATTTTTAAATTGGATAATAAATATTGATATTGGCAGTAAAAGTTTTTCCTATATAATTTTATATAATATATAAAACAGTACTAAATCATAAACCACAATAGATCATTTTACCATTGTTATAATAGATAATTATATTATATACTCATATTAAATATAAAATTGAAAAGTAAAAGACTTTTTAAGAATGCTTTTCATAATTTATGTAATATTTCATATTTTAATAAACTGGCGTTAATATATAATATAATCACTTTAACATTTAATTATATAAATCTTTAAAAAATTTATTTTGATTTTAGTTTTAAGTCTCAATTTAAATTTAATATATTTATTAATATATTTATAAACAATACAACAAAGGATTATATCTCTCTCTATCAGTATTATAACTATTTATACATTTACCTACACATCATTTTTTTTATCTTGTATATTAATGAAATGGTTTTTACTCCAATTACTTTAGTTTTTTGTACTCAATTTCTACGGGATTCCGTGTAAAGAATCAACCGTTGGAATTTCGCCATGTAATTTGACTATTGGTGTTTACGAATATAGAAGTACATTACAAAGCAGAGAACAAAAGAGTGCTGTGGATTTCGAAAATTAGAAATTTATTGCCCGAAAGACCGAGAAAAATATTCAAATGAAGTGTTTTATATTCCACATGGTTACGCTATAAAGAAAAGAGTAAAGAAAATGTTCATACTATCACATATTGAAGCCATTTTAGTCAATTCGGGAATTGTTTCATGGTCGTCGAAATCGGAAACTACCTGAATCGTGGATTAAGGAACATAGAAGGAAAATGCACATGTGGTTGAAATTTGTCTCGATATGGCATGGACTAGACGAGACGAGAAATATTATACGAATATCCCCGTTCTAGCGCAGCCAATGTACTCGACAACAGTTAGGCCACGGGCGAGAAAAGTTCCGCTTGTCGGCCAAAAACAAAGGGGAATTAAAACTCCGTAAACCAATGAAAAATATTGTTACTAATTGCCCATTACAGGACGAATAAAAAAAATCGAAAGAAGTTGTTTCGACACGGCGGTGACAAGTCGCGATTAGCATCTATGAATGCAAAGTGTCAGCGGCTCGCGCAGTGCGTATTAGTTTGTCTTCGATCAACGTACAATCTTTATTTACTTGGATCTTACAGGGAAATCATGGAAATAGCCACAGTAAGATAGCTAAAGCTAGACTTAAGTTTGTCAATTTACAATTGGTAGTACTATCCTTTCTGAAGGATAGCAAATAGCTCAAGGAAACGGCTAAGGTCTTATCGTCATATTACGAAGAAAAATATCACATTCCTAAGCGCGTTAGCGACAGGACAATGAACTGCTGCAACCTGTCGCGCCAGGTACTGGTGAAATTCAACTTACAATGGAATCTCATCCTGTAATAGAAGACTCGTTACATCCAACTCAGTTTAAAAGAGGTTTAAGCTTACGGCGAACATCAACTTACAATAGATTCTCCATCAAAGTTATATCAACAATAATTCAATTCATTCATATTATATCATACAATAATTATATCATCCATTGTACACACTTCAATAAAAAATACATTATTAAAGAGTTAAATACAGAAACTCGTTTAAGTGTGTTTAAGAATTTTAATTCATCCTACTCATCACTCCCATTATATTCCCATTATTTATCATCAGAGAATCTAAACATTACTCAGGTGAAGTCCTTATCGATAAGCCGTTCGATTCAGGTAGTGATTCTGTGCTTACGAAAACTAGGTACAGAATGTCTGAACACAATTCAAACATTAATATAAATGAATTTGGTACGAAAATGAAGATATAAAACATTATTGTGAATTGTTTACCTTAACTATATTAAATGTATGCAAAAGCTATGCAAGTTTTATCGCTAAATAAAAATAAAAATATCAATTTTAGCAGAAACATATTTATTTTATATATGTATTAATAATTCTATTGGCTTTTAGTTATATAGTGAAATAATAAAGCTTAATTCATTTGAATATGTTGAAATATTTATAAAAATTATTGCCTTTATGAACAATAATTTGTATTTTATAATATAATTTAAAAATAAATAAATCACAATGGCTATTATTTTCTTTATAAATATAAATAATTGTACAATTGATGAACCTACCATTACCCGAATTCAATTAAATTTAAGATATAATTTTTAATATAAATTTTCTAAAATTACATTTATTATTAATCAATAAATATATTTGCATTATATTTAATATAAAAATATCTTTTTAATTAAAAATAAAAGTATTAATCAACATATTTATAAAGGCTAAATGTACAAATAAATTTTTGTTTTTTTTTAACAATATATTATAGAATATAGTTTAAAAATTATTATTTACTATGATTTACATTAAATTTAATATCCAAGAATTATTTTATTGAATATATAATTTTTACTAATTATTTTAATATATCCTTGTATGTATCCAGAATAATTTAATCACATTTATAATTCAATTTATTGTGTCATTTAAAATTTATATTTTATATAGATCGATTATTTATAGAAGATTTATATTAATAATTTTAATTTTTGGAGTGTAACTAATGCATAGTATGTTTTTAAGTTTATGAAAAAAATCACTTTGTAATTAGATAATAAATCAAAATTAATTTAATAAAATAACAATCTCCAATTTAATTAGAGTACATAAAATAATTTGTTTCAAATTTTATGCGAATAAATTTATAATAACAATTCTTAACAAAATTCAAATTTCAACTAAAGATTTTCAAAAAATTTTTGAAGTCTGAATACAAAAATCAGTACAGTGAATTCACTGTGTTTGTAAATTATACATAATTTGTACATAATTAACATAATAAATAACATAATAAATGATACATAATTACAATATTTTAAGTTATTTAACAACGGGCAGTAGTGACATTTTTAAATAATAAAGAATAATAATTCTTTTTCATAAGTAACAAAATTATTAAACACTAATATTCGTATATATTTCTTTCCTTTAAATGATATGAAATAGAAATTATTGTGCATTGTGCAAAATGTAAATTCTAAATGTGATAACTGAATGAATTAAAATATTTCAGTCGCTATCTGGTGCTCAAGTCAAAGTTGATTCGAGAAGTTTTGACGTATTATAACATTAATGATAAGTTGTACGTCTAGACGATAAATGAATTATCTAGTCATTATAGAGTCTGTAGAATTTTTCATTTTTGACAACATTTAGAGCAAGACTCCATGAATGTATAGTATTTATTCATACACTAACTTTAATTTTAGCTTTAATACAAGATCTATTATGCTTTTATAATCAATGTCTATAGTTTTGCTAGATTACAAAAGAATTATATTAATTTTACTGAGGCCTGTCTGAATTAGTGAAATGTTGTCAATAAATATAATAAGAATACTTATAAATTTATAAAATTGTACTCTCGTTTGTATGTCAATTAATGTTTAAAGTAATTGCTTATTATTTATTATTTTTTCGATTTAGAATATAAAGTGTTTAAATTTAGATAACATTTTATATATTTCTTGCTTACATTTAAAAACCATCATTGTATACTACAAATAATCTAATTTATTACATTCTTTTATGTGATTCAGAAAAATTTAATATGATTAATTTAGTTACACCATCTTCTGTTTATATCTGAAAATTCAATAATTACTATTATATAAATACATATATAATAAATGTTTATAAATAACATCTAAGAATAAGAAATTTATTATATTACTGTACTAAACAATAAATAAATTAAAAAATCAAATAAAATAATAAAATTTTTTTAAATTTGATAATCTAAACAATATTAAAAATAAATGTTATTAATTCAGTAAATTATTTTATACGTATAACTTATTTTTATGAATATTTTTATAATAATTTGAGTTTATTTATTTTATTGTGAAAATAATGAAGTTCTGATATTATTTTAATGTTATCAAATTAATAGAAAAATTACTTTAATTAGTAATTTACAAATTAATGAATTAATAATTTGTATTTATATAAATTTGTATTTATATAATAATTCAAAATTATATAAATAGTTTCATTTTAATTCTAAATTATTTTATTAATACTGCATAATCTATTTCAATTAAACTTTTCTATTATATGATAGTACAAGAGAATTTTTCAATTGATTTAAATTTGAAGCTTGCAGTTTTCTCTCTATATTCGATAAAAATTTTTAAAATTATTAAAATATTTTGTAAGAATATTTTTTTTTTATCTTTATATATGAATAAATTAAGATGTACTAATTAAAAAATTTCCATAAAATACAGTTTTTTAATTTTAAATTTCATTAAAGAAATAAAAAGAAAAATAGAAAGAAATGAAAGCTGATCGATAAAATATAATTATTCTTTGATTCATTTATTTATCAAAATTATAAATACAATCGTTTATAAAATCTTTTCTAAAAGGGAAACAGTTTTATAAAATTATTATTTTTCTACTAATAACTTCCTTCTTTTAAAAATTAGTTTAATTATTATATTTATTATTACAAAATAAGTATTTGTAAATAAATTAATCTGATAATTAGTAGAAATTTTTTATATAATTTCTGATATTTAAATTGAAATAATATTTAAATTTATTAAAATATATTTTATATTAAATATTTCTACTTTATTTATTTAAAATTTTTGTTCAATGTCTATAATATTCTAAACTAAAAGTATTAAATTATATTTCTAAAATTCTATATTTCCATTATAATATATATAAATGATAATTTGCTCAAGATATATAATTTTATAACGTTAGGTACACTATTTTGAATTTTTATACATAAAATTAATAAAAATAAAACTAACCTGTTATAATAATCAGACTACGGATATATTCTTCTTTAACATTTGATATGCTAAATAACGTAATATGATAAAATAAAGAATCAGTACCGTAATATTTAAAGCATAATTAACGTCCAACATGGCAATCTCCTTAAGTAAAACTTTTGGTATTCGAAAATGACAGTAAGTTAATTCATCTGTTACGGGACATGTTAAATGTGATCTGTTAAATCCATATATTGATAAAATCATTGCCTCTACAGCATATTTTAAATAACTTATGTAGGTTATGTAATACATAAATCGTGGCATGTGGTTAAAAAATACAAGAATACCAGAAAACGTAAAATATATGGCAGTAATGATAGCTCCTATAAATGTTCCATTCACTGGATTAACTGTAGCACCTAACGTAAGGCCAAGGCTCTCGGATACAAAGCTTACTAGTATTGATACAATAAGAAACATAAGAAATCTACTCAAATCTGGTGGTTGATTACTTAAAAAATATGCTATAGTTGAATAAATGATGACCAAAATAATTTGAACAATTAAATTCAATACCAGATTCGCTATATAATATGTTCTTAATTTGTACCAATTATTGAACTGCTCTTTCTTGATAATTCTTAATTCTGAAGGGAATTTTAAAACTGCTGGCATCATACTTGTATAGCTTAAATATACCGAACAGACGATTACAAAACTAAGATTATTTACAGCTTTTAAACCATTTGATCCAATGTCACTATATAAAAGTCCAAGTATAGTTCCCACAAAAATATGCGATACAAATTTAAGATATGTATTTGTCCTATCTCTGAATAGTTGCAAAACAGAACGGTTCAATAATATCCAAAATCTTGTGAATTCCGATGGTTGAGTTATTGGTACTGTCGTTTTATCTACAATACTACAATTTATATTATTTTCAGATAGACATAGTATGCCTTTAATTGGTGTAATAGCTCTCCAGCAAGTATCTGTGGCAGCTGTTCTTAAACTATTATTAAAATCGCCGTATTCCTTACTAATTACTTCTATTATATAATCAGCAGGGTTATGATACTTAGGGCAGTGTAATCCGAACTTTTTTAGAAACTTAATAGTATTTTTAGTATCACCCTGATATACACAGCATCCTTCTGCTAGTAAATACACGTGATCAAACATTTCGTAAATAGTAGCGTTTGGTTGGTGAATCGTACAAATAATAGTTCTACCTGCTCTGGCTAAATTTTGCAACACTGCTACGCACTGATGCGATACCGAGGAATCGAGACCAGTTGTAGGTTCATCTAGGAACATTACTGGTGGATTATCCAATAGTTCCAGGGCAATGCTGAGTCGTTTTCTTTGCCCTCCACTTAATTTGTTACAACATGTAGTCTTCATTTTAATAAGATCCAAGATATCGAGTACATTGTCTATTATCAATTGCTTAGCTTTGAGATTTAAGTTATTGCCAAGTTTTAAATTACAAGCTATTGTTATAATTTCATCGACTGTAAATAGTGAAGGTAACATATCATCTTGTTGAATATAACAAGTTTCTTTTTTGTAATGATTCCAATCACAATCTCCTTCGCGTGATCGAAAATTTAATCTACCTGTAACATTGGTTTTTTGAAAGCCTGTCAGGATATTAAGCAAGGTAGTTTTACCAGATCCTGATGGACCCATGATAGCGGTAAGCTCACCAGATTTAAAGCATCCATCTATTCCTTTGAGAATTTTCTTTTTAGATTTTCGAAAGCCTACAGGAACCGCATACTTGATATTGCTAAATTCAATATCTAAAAATTCAGTTTTAGGTAAATTCACGAATACAGCTCTTTGATGCATACTTGCTTTTATTCTATGTGAGTCACACTTATCTACTTTGATGTCTAGTTTATTAAACTCATTAAATGTAATGATTAATGACCAGCGACTAGTCACGACGACGCCTCACAATATACTGTTCTTGATAGGAGCAATGAGGATAATATTGAATTATCGCATTCAATACTACTCTGAAACTTATCACTATCAATTTATTAAAAAAAAATAATCATATTAAGTTTTAAAAATGTAAGCTTCACACAATTTGTGTTATGAAAATACAGATAATTATTACATTATTATATGTAATAAATTATTTAGAACAAATTAAATACAACATACTTAACAATCTTCGAACGAAATTAGTATAACTATGAATATGCAAGTTTTATTTATATTTCATATGTAAAATATTTTACAGCTTTTTTATTTACAGAAACAATATATTTAATGAAAGGAATAATATACCCTAATGTATAAAAGCCAAATATTACTTTCATTAGAATGTTTCTTCTTTAAATAATTTTTTCTATGTAATATTGTGCTGTATTATGTTCTGTAGTAGTTTAAAAAATGCTATCATCTATAGTTACTATAAAATTTTTTACAAAAAATAAATAAAAGTATTATTATACTTTTAATATTTGTTCATCTAATATATTATAATCTGAAATAAGAACCGTTACTGTAATAAAATAACAATTTTTAGAAATAACATTTATAGTGCAATATTAATAAAAATTTATGCATGATATATGATACAAAAAATACAATATAAATGATTATTTTTATAGTATTTTTTATGCTTATACTGTATATTTAATTCTAATCATAAAAAAAAAATAATAATTTGTCTATAATTACTTATGAAATATGTTTATACAAGTAGTTTTTTATTCTGCATTTATTGAATACTTTTCGAGTTCAATTTCATTATTCATTAATATTAAGGTTTGAATATCTTTACCAAGTAAACTATTATTATAATGTGATTTTAATTATTGATATTTTAACATTAATAAAGATATTTTGAAGTACACAATAAAATTTTCTTTGATACTGATAGATTTCTTTTTTAGTTTAAAAATATTTTAATATTATTATTTTTGTATATTTTTATAATTTTATATTTATAAATTAGAGCATAAGTATTTTTTAAAAAATGAAATATTACATTATGTAAAGGCATTAATACTTAATTATAATTATATAAAGTATAAGTTATTTAATGAAAATATATATATATATATAATACACTGTTCCAGATTCCGCCCGTTTTTCGAATGTCTGTGTACTATCTCTTTGTCTGTAAATTCTTTTGAAATAGTCAATGTGCTTATGACTGCCAGATGTGTGTCAAGCCTACGAATATAGTCAGGAAATACATCAAGTACTCAGTTCTCTCAAGAATAACCTCTTTACGACTGTGATAATTGCATAGTTACCAAATTTGGTGGTATTTTTATAACGAATCGATACATATTTTAAAAAAGCATGAAAACTCAAGCCAAACTTCAAAACGTCAGTGCAACGATGTAAGCCGCGGCCCAACGTCTAGAACCGCAACTACCAACACACTGCCGGAATTTCGCTCTTCATCTTCAAAAGAGCGTTTATACTATTTGGCTAGGGCTCCAATGATAGCTGAAAATTAGTTTTATTTTAAAACTTCCTACTCTCAAAGAAATTGAAGATGACCACCTCTACTCGAGGAGCGGGGTGAAGATATTAAAATTAAACATTTTTCTAAAATAATCTGAAAATAAAATACAGTGGTTTTAAAAAGAAATTCTCAAACATTAGCGATTGTCATCGTTACTGAGAAGTTGCTACCCGATTCAAATTACTTCCCTGCTGGCGTCTTCTCTTAATTGGACCACGGTCTTCTCAAAGTTCAACGTATATGAGAAAGCGAACAAGGCTTCAGAGTCTGCCGTCTGTAAAAACCCCAGGAGGACATCGGTAGGTTTAACGAGCAATATTAGACAAGTAGTGACCGGTATTTTAACATGCTATACTGAGGCCATATCGGTAAAGTTGACCCATATTACGCAATCGGCCAAGTTCCAATGTAATTGGTAATATATAATTACAATTTCTGCGGTATTCAATTAACGTCTGGATCATGAGATCGAACGGAAGTAAATTCAGACAAAAATATGAACCAAAGAATATAGCCTATTTATTATAATTAATCCAAGCTTCACGGTGTTCAATTGACACCCGAGTATTGCTATAGTGCTGAATATACAAATCAAGATAGAGACAACATTATATTATATCATATATTCGATGGAAACAACATTATTATTTCCATACATTTTCAATAAAGACAGTTTTACAGAATCTTCGTTTCTTTCTACCCTGCCATCTCTTCCCTCCACTATCTACTCCTCTTCCACACCACCTTGAGGAAAGTACTATTGAAGTATTCTCTACCTAGCTCTCGTGGGCTCAGCTTTACCTGTTTTGACGGCCTACTGATAGAAATTTCACATGCTTGACTGTATACACTCGCTGATGTTAAAGAGTGTGGATATAATAGGAGTGATATTGGTGATTGGATTGATTAAATCGCTAAACATGTGTCTCTGCTGATTACTATTATTTAATGATAAATTCTCTATGGTTGTTTACAGTGGTTGATATAATTATTTGTGCTTGGTTTTGTGTATGTCTGTTTGTGTGTAATAGGTAGCAGTTGCGAATGATCTGCGAATGGTAAATGATAACAGTTTCGACGCGTAAACGGAGAATCAATGGTATTTGAGCATTCGCCGAGAGGCTAGCCTCTTTTAAACTGAGATGGATGTAAAAAACCTCTAGTACGATGCAAGGTTTAATCGTAAGTTGACCCTGCGTCCTTTTGCTAGTGCGGAAGCGCGGAAGAGGATAGTATTCCTCTTCGAATGTTACTGATTCAATTACCTACGCTCGAGCTGAATGGCTGATATTATCAACCCTGTGTTGACAAACTTGCCTCACTTCAGCTGTAGGGAGTGCGTCTACTTCGAAACCATGCACGGCGGAGCATCACCAATCTTCTTGCCTTGTTGCGGCTGCTAGCAGAATCACTTTGAAAATCAATTGAAGATTGTACATTAATCGACGACAACCAAAAGCACACTGACGCCACGGAAAGCGTCACCTTGTACTCACAGTTCACATTGTGACTTTTCGCCGCCTCGCTCGAACTAATTGATCCGATTTTTCCGATTGGTCTCGTCATCGGCAATGTGTTACACTAATTTTCATTGGAGCACTGAGTTTTCTGTCCTTATTGTTTTTGACTGTTAGGCGAGGCTTTTCTCACCTGCGGTAAGACTACGGCCGAGCCCGTCGGTCGTCTGAGCGGAGGAACTGAGAAGTCGTCTTGCCTCGTCTAGCCCAGGCCCAATGGAGACAAGTATAATTATCCATATACCTTGCTTCCATTCTTTCGTTCACATTCAATCACGTTCGATTTTAATCACCTTCCGTTAATGTGTTTTAGCCATGACCACGTGCAATTATAACAATTCACTTGAGTATTGTTCTCGGTCTTTCAAGTAATGAATGTCTAGTCTTCAGTCTATAACACATTTTATTCTCTGTATTTGTACCGCACTTTTATATTCGTAAACACCGATGGTCAAATTACACGACGACGGCGCGATGGTTGATTTATGATACGGATTTCTGAACAAGTATATACTCGGATTCGTTCCCGAATAGATATGATTAGGAAATTTTATTATATTGAATTTTAAAATATGCTTGGAGAAATAATTATTTGTCGAATAATTTATTTTTTACAATTGGATGCCGTACATCAATATTATCTAAATTTATTTTCGTCTAAGGATGTAGTATAATATTTGAATATATGTTTGGGAATTAAGCTCGAGAAAACACTCCCAGGTGGAGAGAGGGAGAGGTGGATAGTGGAGGTAGAGGGATAGCAGGGTAGAATAAAACAGAGATAAAAGTGGAGTGGGTAATTCTGTAAAAATGATGTTTATTTAACGTATTGAAATATAATACTGTCATTAGTCGTTATGGTATAATTATAATGCTGTTTTAATTTAGAATTACAAATCTTGAACTATCTTGACATTCAGACATGAATCGCACACCGCGATAGCTTTTAGTGAATTTACAAATATGTGTTGAGTTCCGTGAGTTTAATTAAAGGTTGCTTATTTCCAAGCGGACGCAATAGTCAGGCATAAATTGATTCTTACGACGCTTGGAGTGATATTATGTTTTATGAATTGTATGTTGTTGTTGTTCACACTATAGCGATATTCAGGCGTAAGTTGATTCTTACCAAGCATGGACTTTGTTCGGGATTTTTCCCGTGTGTTTTTTCTCTTTCAGATGGAATCAGGAGATACAGATAGCGAAAGGAGAGGTGATAAAAATAAATGTTATTTATTGATTAAATGCTGTTGTAAAAGACAAAAAAACGAAGTTTATTGAACAAAATAATATATGACGAAAATGCGTTATAATTACAGACTGTTATTGAATGTTGGTTTTGTAGAATTGAATGTAGAACTATTTTATTGTAGATGACGGTTGATAAATGTTGGTTTTGTAGAAATGAATGTAGAACTATTTGAT
>JAPYYT010003651.1:0-16025 GCA_030522565.1 Ceratosolen corneri | reverse complement strand
TTAAGCTATTAGTATTTGTATTAAATAGCGTAAAATTATTGTAATTGATGTATATGCTTATATTAAGTGTAAAGAATGTAAGAGTATACCAATGGACACCGAAACAGTATTTTCTTAAAACAAGATATACGTTACTTGGATGATGTACGTGGCTTTTTTTATAAACAGAATAAAATACTATTATACTATAATGAATATTTAAAAACAGTTAAAATACATATATAAATAATTAAAAAATTTTAATTTGATTTCTAAATGAAATTGAATAACTGGATTAAATTTGTTATTTTAATTGAATATTTAATAATAAAATTCTTTCATTGATTTAAAAATTAATAAGATTCTATCAGCTTATAAAGAACCTAAAAAATTTTTTATTGTTACAAACATTTATTTTGAACATTTATTTTTAATTCAAATTTAATCTACTAGTAGTTGTAATATATTAACGAAACAACGATAAATATAAAAGACGAAAAGAAAAATATCAACACACAGTAGTAGAGATAAAAGAAGTGTTGACTAAAAAATAGAATACATTCAAGACGAATAAATTGGAACCCAATTCGCGTTAATGAAAATCGCGTAATTTTCTTTTCTTTATTCAATCTCCCCGTTTCCTTGTTCTACACTCTCTTTTTCTTTCTTATTCCATTTCTTATTTTCTACCTATGCTCGACGATACAAGAAATATATTCGAATTTCCTGCCTCATCTACCTTATTTTCTCGCCGCAAGTTGTCAAAGACCCTCGACTCTCTAGTGGCAGGTCTTAAGATTGCGAAACAGGCCCATTAGTATTTCCAGCATGTATGGTATTAGGAGTGAAACCAAGGAGAACGTTAGAAACACTACTTACTGACGCGTTGCTAATTAATTGGACTAATTATTAGACCAATATGCAACTATGAGAGATATGTACGATAGATAGTTACTTAAAATATCTAGGATAATCTAAGGTATATTATTTTGTTTTTCTATATAAGAAAAGAAATATTATTTTAATTATAGCTCGATGTTTAGCCTAGGATTTGTAATACTATTTTAGTTAAATTTGATCGTCTATATTTCGTTGATTATATCTGGATGCGCGCTCAACGCGTCCAAATTGAAGTTGAATCAGAATTAAGTGCAATATTAATGAAAAACATGGATGGAACTATGAAAATTGAAGAATATTATCTTATAATATAAACTATGAATACTGGAGAGAACCGGAGAGAAATAGTGTGAAAATTGTAATGGAATCTTGCGTAACATCATCGCAATTCTTAACTAGGAAAGGCAGTGTATGAAGAAGAACACCAGAAGTGTACCAGAATGGAAGAAGTAAGAGGTGAACTCGATTAGAGTACCTAAAGGATGCTTTGAATCAAAGAGATTAGAAGTATTTACCACTAACTGTCTGAAAAGGCAATGTAACAAGAAGCATCAAACGGTTAACAAAAAAGTGGCGAGCCTCAGACTTAGAATGAATCAATAAATCCGATATTTAAATCTCTTCGGTGTCTTATTTAGTCAAATCCTTGAATATATTAACTTTATAAATAGATAATGCTATGTAATAAATCTAAAGTCGACAAAAACTTATTAATTTATAAGTAGAGTTTGTTGTTTAAAAGTTGTTGAATGTTTTTTAAAAGTCTTACAATAGAAAAGCTTTCTTCGATTAAAACTAAATTTTATTTATATAAAATTTTTATATTTTTTTATTTATATTTAATTTTAGTTTTAATTACTGGCTAATATGAAGCATAATTTGAAAAAAATCATGGCAAATTGCCAGATAAACAGACTTCGAAATCCGATAAAATTCTTTATATAACTTTTTTCTACCTTATGAAAATTCCATGTTTAATATGTATATTCAACCTTTATATTCGAATTTGAATTGATGACCATAATATTCAATGCATTTGAATAGCATTGCATTTCACTACTCAGTTTGTTACGAAGTCTTAGATAATTAATATTTTATAATGTTTAATTGTTATATCGCTTTAATGATTTGTTTATATTTTTAAATTGAAAATATTTGTTATTCAATGCAAAATTCTGTTAATTATTAATGTCGGTTAATTATTATCAATTAAGAAAGTTAAATAGTTATGATTGCGATAAGAAATGGATGGGTCATCATAGCATTGTGAGAATTTGTCGATAAATAGATGCACGTAAATTTTATTTCTCATGTTATTCTATTATATATTATATTATATATATTATATACATGAAATTATTGTAAATACAAAGAAATATAAATTAAATATCTCATAATTATTCGGTACAGGCTTTTTCTACACACATTATATATCTTTGAAAAAATATTAGTAAAGATAACTAAAACTAATAATAGTAAAAATGAAAGTTAAAACGTTTTTCTGCTTAAATTTAATTTTTCTATTCTTTTAGGAAATACTACTATAAAATTATGAACTTACAAGGAATTAGTCTTATATATTATTTTTGGCATCGTTAATAATAATTATATATATAGTTTTTAATTAAATCCATAGTAAATTATGAGATAAAATTATTAATTCACTTTTTTAATAATAAAACATTAAACATTAATATACAAAAAGAACTTGTAATTATATCGTGAGAACACGATGAACCCCGCTCTGTTGTCGCAAGTCGTAATGGACTTTTATATTCTGTAACTTCATAAGTCTGCCTTTAATTTTTCTCGTATTGTTGGCTTAATAAGATTTTTTCTCATTGTTGTAACAAGTATTGAGCTCGTATCAATGAGGTTTGAGCGATCAATATATACATGTACAAGATTATTTATATGAAATCCGCGTAACGGAGTTTTGTTTTTTAATAAAAGTTCTGTAAATGTTTCTAGTTAAGCCTCCGAAGCTGTATACTACCTACCTTAAAAGCAGGTAAAATAGAGGGAGATAGGCAAGCAATGGAGAATAATGCGAGAAAAATGTTGGCGTATGCATGTCTGCGCTTTATGCCATCATAAAAATCGAAAAACTTTCACAGTTTTCTCCATGTCATCATTATTATTGTAATCACTCCTGTCTCGTATAGCCATACGCATGCCCATGACAAGTCCTTTTTAATAGAAATGAGATCGTCCCTTCCTTTTTTTCCGCCTATCTTGAAGCAGTAATGTGACTTTGTCGATCTTATATATTGTTAAAGGTTGGTATGCTGTGCAGGCTTTTCTTTACCTTCTCCTTGCACATGCGAAATTTCAAGAAAAGCGGTTTTTTCCTTTCTTGCTTGTTGCTTCCTTCCTTTCATTCTTCGAAATCTTTTTTTTCATTTTTTTTTTATACACCTCGAGCTCTGTCTTTTCCACCTGGTTCCACGAGCTGTTTATTCTTTATTTTTTATCTCGCTTTTCATGCGCCAGTACGGTTTGTATTTTACATGCTGTCAACAAGATTTTAATTTTCTCTCGGAAAGAATCGTTTGTAGACTAGCTTTTGTTATATCTCAGTATAGTTTGTCTTTTACATTTTTTTTCAATTCTTTATTCTTTATTTATAATTACATTATTTCTTTTAAAAGTTATTGTTTATGTAAATAAGGATAAATGTATAATATAATGTAATATAATATAATATAAACATACATTATCCAATTATTTTACTAGGGCAATCAGATTTTTTATTAATTAGTTTTAAATGTACTTAAAAAACGTGTGCACTAAACATTATATTATGTAAACTGTAAGGAAAGAATTTCGTCAAATAATCAGGTCACTTAATTTATGCGAAAATTTTATTAACATTTGTTTATAAAAGTAAAGGAACTTTAGTAAGTTTTATTTTTAAACAACGCAATAAACTTTCATGTGTAATGTTTCAACAATTAAATAAAAGATATTTGAACAACCAAACAGTCACAATTTAAATAAATAATACATTTAATTTAATTATTTAAGTAAATGTATCTTTTATGATTTTGAATGATAAAAACAAAATGTATGTATATACTCGATTCTGAACTATTAAGTTGCTCAAAATTTATAAAAATTGGTTTCCATTCCGCGAAGTGTCTTAAACGCTCAAAAGCATCATTACGGTGAGTCATACATTTACAGTCCATTAGCACAGTAAGAAGTATAATGGAAACAAAGCATTGTCAAGTATTTTTATTTTTTTAAAATGTCAGACGACGAAGACAAAGAGAATAAGGTCAAATTGCGGCAGTTGCAATTCGAGCTTATCAAAAAAGAAGTTTTTCCTTCACCTTACTATTTACCGGATGAATTAAATTTAATATTGCGCTTTGTTTTCATATATTTTCGTTTTTCATACTCACCATACATCTTTCTTGTTCTGTCACGTCTGTGATTCATTTTTCGTATTCAAAGCAAGATGCCTGCTCTAAAAAGCTGCACCTATTCAAATGAAACAGGCTCGTGGGTTGCATATACTAAAAAGAGGCGTTTCAAAACAATAAATTCCCACAGGATGCCGTAAAAAGCTTACGTGCATAAAATTGTAATCGGATTACAAATTAATTGTATATTTTAGTTAAAATGAATTCTGTATAGAATTTTTGTTCAATCGGAACTAGTTGAGAACGACCATATTAATTATCACATATCTATTACAATACCTGACCATAAGACTTTCTTTTATTTATTGAAAGCTGTTTTATAGGAATGTAGCGTTGAGCTGGAAAGTCATATCTTAAATATTGTGACTTGTAAAGGAATATAATTGTACTATTCAGATAGGTAAAAAGCTTTGTTAAAAAGTAAAAAAACTTTGTTTTAATTTTTATTTTTACTACTATGAAAATTATTAATCTTTATTACGTAATGCTAAGTCAAAAAGTTATCGTAAAAGATCTTGATTATTTAATCTATTTTATTAGCAGTGTAACAAAGAAAAAAAAAAAAAAAAAAAAACAATCGACTTATGTAAAAATCACTTAAATTTATAGTACAATTTACACTATGCTGCTAGATATTTACAATGTCTCTTAATAGTCATAAATTAATACTTTAAGCATTATCGTTATGTTTTAAATAAGTAATTTCAAAATTAATAAAAATTTTAATCAAATACTAACTCAAAAGAATTTTTTCGAATTAAATATTGTATGTATATTGTATGTCGTATTGTGTAATAGGAATTTTCAACTGGATACACAGGGCGATCGACCTTTTATTCTCTCTTCCTCGTATAATGCGAGGTGTCGCTTTGCTGTAGTTAGTGCTCTGTTTGCAATTCACGCATATAGGAGCTGAGAGTAGTCAGTATTTAAATCGCTTATGATTCGACACCGTAATATTAGAAGAGTCCTTAGTATTTGGTAAAATAAAGAGTACGACAAAATTAAAAATAAAACTTTTTTATTGATACAAAAACCACTGAAAAACAAGTAGAAATCCATAATATAAAAAAAGATATTTTTGTTTTCTAAAATGGCATCCACTTAATTTATCGAAATCTTGTGCATTTCTTATATATTTGATCTCTTTCTTTTTAATTTACGCCTTTTCTCTCATCCATTATCCCTCAAGCTTTTCTCTCTCAAATGTACATCAATGTAGCAACCAGTAAAGCAGCTTAATTAGCAATTAAATGAATGACTCGACAGAAAAGATTGATATGCGCTGTAAATATTTACCTAACAAAGAATTATATCTTTAATTGACAAATAATACTCATCAACTTTTTATATAGCGCAGTTAATTTATAGTTAATCAAACAATTGTAAAAGCTGTATTGTAATTTCTCAGCTTAATTAAGTATGATGAAAAGTCTATATTGTTGTTTGCAATTTCTTTTTAGAAGTATTTATAATTAATACACAATTCATTTCACAAAGCGTCACTCAAATTATGTATATTCAAGAATATTGTAAAAATATTTATCATGATAACGTAAATTCGTTCGATATAATTAATAATCAATTATTTATTATTTAATATTGATATAAAAGTATTTATATTAACCTATACTTGAATATTGTCTTATAAACTATGTACGATATATATATTTTAATATTAAAGCATAAATATTAAGTATTATGGAAATAAAAATATAGAATATATAAAAATAGAATATAAAAATGAGTTCAACAAAGAACATCCGAGGATATCGGGGAACCAAGTATCAGAGTGACGATTTCTATGAATTCCCGAAAATTCATGACTGCCAAAGAAAATGAATGCGGCAAATAACATGGAGACATCTGATAGATAAGCCAGCCACAATTGGAAATTGGTCTTCAACCAAAAACTCTCCCTCTCTTCAGCTCATGATCTCTTTCTTCTCTAATTTATTCTTTATCTTATTTCTTTCTTTTTCCTACATTATTACTTTATACATTTCTATCTTTCTCTATTATATAATCAATGTTCTTTTCAGTGAATTTCGTATGCTTAGTATTCAGCAATACCCGTTAATGGCATTCAGACTAAAGTGGGCTAATTATTATTACCTAAACCTTTCTGCACAACTGAACGAACTTTCATTAACTCTTTTGCTTTTGATACAAGTCTCATCAAATATATAACCTTATAGCATTATGTTTTTACATAATAATTCATTATGAATATGATAAGACATTATGAAAACTATTTATTTTAATTAAATTTAGCTTTATAGCTATTATATAATAATATTATAAACTAATTAAAGAAACTAAAATATCCTAAATTGAATACCATTTTTATACAATACAAAATACAATACAAATACAAAAATGTAATCTTCCCAAATTAATTTTTTATTTTTATAATCACGAAAATAATATTTGTAATAAAGCGCCCTTTTAACGTTGATAGTATGATTGCACTAAACTATATATGTGTTCGGAAACTAATCCGAGTCTATACTCTTTCCAAGGTGGGAGAGAAAGGCAGATAATAGAAGGAGAGAGATAGAAAGAAACGAAGACGAAGACGGCGTACCTAATAATGTAAAACTGTCTTTATTGAAAATATATGGAAAAAGTGTTCTCGCTGCCGAATATACAGTAAAATATAATGTTGTTTCTATCTTGCTCCACATATTCAACACTATCATTAATAGTTGCTACTTACCTCATGATGCGCTGATCCTATTGCTGTCCACTGAGTTATATACACTCTGAAGTAATCCCAAACAATATGTACATGCACAATCTTCGGCCTTATTTATATTAATTTAATTATTTTAATTATTATTATAAATTTATAATTATTAGTTAATAATTAATTTTCGTTCATTAAATAATTAACGATAGAAAACTGAAAAAATATATGTAATACATTCTGGTTGAAGATATTTTAATAGACTGAATTGACTATATTTTTCATATTAGTAAACACAAATAAGTATTTTAATATCTGTATATCATAGTAATGATGCTCCAATACTAGGAAATATAAAATAATAGATGAATTCTATATTTTGGTATTATCAAGTAATAGATGATCAAATCACCTAGAATTAAAATAGTAGCAAAAATAACTGTGTTTGCTCAACTTTTTCACTAGTCGAAGTTGATAATTTCTTTTTGAAATCTACATATTTTTGACAAAATAGTTATATTAATTATAAACGTTAGAAAATAATTACTTAAATAAAACTTAAACTTTTAGTTGCATTAATTTTCTAAAAATTATTTTATATTTTTTAAAAACTGTTATTATTTTAAAGACATAAATTTGTGTTATAGTTTTGTACTATAGGAATTATTGAATTCGTAAAATGCTGAAGTATATATTTAAATCTTTATGTACTTTTATTCGTATTGAATAAATTGTAAGAAAATAATTTTTTTTTAAATATTTCTAAAACAACCTAAAATTACCTAAAAATTTCAAAAAACAGATGTTGAATTTTCTCATTGCAATTCTACATCTTTTTATTAATAGAGTTTGCAACACGGTAAAAGTATTAAAGAACTTACAATATAAATAACTAAAAATAGAATCAAGTTTATAAATTTTAGTGCATCAAATAAAGGCGAGCAAGGGAGAGAAAGAAGAGTGGGTGAAGAATAAGGATAAGACATTATTACAGTTAGAGTATTAGACTATTGGTGACTCGGAAGTTCACCTAGTCTTTTTTGCGGGATAATATGCAAATTTATTGTCACGTCTCGCCTACTGCAACAGAATTACCTAAGTTCGGTGTCGTTGCTTCCGCGTTTCCTGGTAATTCGGAAGGTAACTACTGCATGCTACTGCAAAAGTCTTCTTTTTTCTCTTCGCTCCTTTTCTTTTACTTTTTCCTCGGGGTGAAACAAAGATCCACATCATTTATTGTTAAAACAGTTGGAACTAGAGAAAGTTTTCCATCCTTCCAGAATTTATATTGCGTAATAAATGATCGCTTAAACGCTAGGCATCCTTATCCTTTGCAAGAGAAACAAAAAGGGATATATATATATATATATATATATATATATAACATGCAACTATAACCATGCGAATGCACTAAAACGGCACAATAGAAGTTCCGTCCTTGAAGATAGACTATGAAAAAAAGATAAGATGAAGTTGGTGTTGGGTAAAGAGCTTTATTTTGTCGACAAATATTTTGCAACTTTAGAAGTATGGTTAAGAAAAAAAAATGCATGCTCACGCATGAGCGTTGATGGGAAATTATTACATTAATATTGTACACCACATTGTACGACAAAAATATTCTCGATAACGAGACTGTATTACTCATGTTTTTACATTATAAATCGAAAAAATTAAGTTATTGCACAATTCAATAAAAATAGCAAATATGCTACAAAGAAGGAGGGTAAAATATAAGCATATTATATAATGTCTTTATTATTGTACATAATTAATTTTATTTGTTATATTTCTTTTATTACATGGTGTTTATTCTCTATTTTAGATAAGTCATTATATATGAAATAAATATCAATCTATCGTATCTCTTTGGCATTTACACCTCGTAAATTTTCATAGTAATATAATAAACTTTCAATAAATAAAATAATAAAAAATTTTCTCGTACATTAAAGATGCTATGCGTTATTATTTAAGGAGAATGACATTGGTTCCAAGCTGAGATGGCGTTTATAATTTTAGAATCTTTGGATAGGTTGAATTTTTTATTAATTCATAAGATTTTTACAACTTATTAATATTTTAAAATAATAAATACGATAGTCAATTTTTAAATCTTTTCAATTTAAACTTGAATGCACATAAAGGTATATTTTTAATTGCGGCATAAAAATGCGATACAAAATAGATTAATTCTTGGCAAAATTCGAAATAAAAGAAATTCTCACAATAAAGGCAATGTAGTGAAAATACCAGTACAAGTTAAAACGATGTAAAAATGCATCTTATACTAGTAAGAATGAAAAAAATCCACGGAGCGAAATGCGTCGAGTGGAAAAACGCAAAATTACAAATAGCAAAGGAAAATACATACAGATAAAAAGAAAAGAAGCTGCCAGTAGAAAGGAAAAAGAAGGAAAGAACGCAAGAAAGATAAAGTAAAATGTATTATTTTATAAAAGATTTCGGGATATTTGCTTAACTCTCTCGTATCCAGCTTCGGAGCTATTTTACTCTAAATATCAAAAAGTTGAATCCACTTTGTGCGAAGGCATTAGCTTTCGCATTAGTACAGCATTTTTCGCTAAAGACTTCCCCTTAAGCTACTGTATCTATATATTTTTTATAATATTTTAGTAGATTTGATAATATACTTAAATTCATATTATGTCAATAAGTAAATTCTTTTATGAACTTTCATACTGATAACATTTTTTTTCCTTTTTTCTTGTATTTCGATATAAGTTTTTTTTTTACTTAAATTTCAAATAAATCAGTAAGTTATTCGCAAAAGACCGAAAATATCATAAATAGTCGGTGCGTGATTATTCATTTAACCATTGCAATAATATTACAAAAAAAAATATTTCGTACAAATAAAATATTTGATTGAAATGATTATTTTATTTTAAATCGTCTATACGATACCCAATTATTTCATTTCCTTTGATAATAATAGAAATGTAATAAATTAATGTGATCATTTGTTTTCTATATTATTAATCAATCGATCAATATTATTAAATAATATTATTATTTCGGAAATATTGGAATAGAAGCTTATCTCGTGTTGTAAATAAACAGATACATTGTGTTATACGATATTATTTTCCTCGTCATATCAGGCCTCATTTCACATCTTTTCTTCAACTTTTTTGACGTAATATTGGACAAGCGTAGATGATTAACTGTAACGAATGAAATACGTACTCATCAGCCGAATGACGCTATGCAGAGAAGAAGATACAATAACAAAGCATACACTGAGATCATACATCCCGGGGAAAAGCAGCGAGCAGCTATAGGTAGCAATTATGTCTAGGTACTCGTGCCTAGTTAAGGTAGTTGCGCCATCATACTAAACAATAGCCGGCTTAATGCCTTTTTGATGAAAGCGACGCGTGATTAATTTGATTATTATATGCAATTACGAGAAAACCGAGAACGACCGGCAAAAGTATCGTTCTTGGATGGTAATTTTTCGAACTGAAGCTCTTTTTCAACAGTCATCGTGTCAATGATGAGCCTTTTTTTTAGCGAGATGTAATGCGCCACAAGATAAAAAGGAGCGATGCACATGTGTAAAATGTAAATGCTGATGAAATATTTTCAACAGTAGGCTATAAATAGATTTGTACATTTTAATTTTTTATACGCCCACTTGTTGAATGCGTATACATTCATATTGATCATTGGATCATGCATAATTTTATGTTTGCTTATTGTTATAGACTGAAATTCGCTCCCGTTATATTTGATATAACTATATATATATACCTGCAATAAGTAAAGCTAACTAAAAGTAAATATTAGAATGAAAATAAATAATCGAGTGGAAAACATTAATGTCATGAAAATCATGAACAAATGGATATTATATGCAGACAACAATTAGATACAAATATTCCACATTTTATTCACTAAACGATTTAACAGAATTTGCATGATTAACAAAAAATCTCGAATTAAGAATCGAACATTAACATTTGGATATATTATTTTTACATATAATTTGCAACATATATATATGAATATATTAATTTGTTTATGAAATAATAGCACAATTGTAGAAACATGTTCTTTCTTATCAATAACATTTAGCACATGGTTTTCATCGTTGAATAAAGTTAGAAATTGACGATTTGCAATTATTTACGTACATTTTTTAATGTGACAAAATTACATATAAAAAAGTATATTCTAAAACTTGGTTATAAATGAAATAATTTGAAGAACTAGATTATTCTATAAAGTATATACGAGTGAACAGATCAAGCCTGCATATCAAGGGATCTAAGATAATAGTTTCATACTTCAAATATATTTAGAAATCTTCTGCCAAACCCTGAGTAGTCTTAATACAAGAAAAATATTTAGATGATTATAATAGTCTGAGATTAAACTAAGATATAATCAATGTTCTATACGTTTACTATAGCTAACTCATAAATATGAGAGATATATATCAAACGTCAATAGATAGCATTAATGTATTCATGTATTAGTTTCCCAACAAAATATCAAATTTAACAATTACTAAATATTCTTTTCTAAATCAATATTCCTATAATTTAGAAAAATAACTTTTTCAATTTATAATGTATGTTCAATTATATTATTTTTCTTTGTATACAGAATTTTTTTTTATTTCGTAAAAGCTCCTTTTACGAATAAAGTTTTAAAATATAAATAAAATATAATTTTATATTGAAATATATAATCTTATCATACATTTCTTTTAAATTAATACTAATATAATAAAATAATTTACAAAAATATACATTGCACAGTTCAAAAAACTATTATAACTGTTTATTTATTAAATGCAGGAGTCAAATGTATTTATACGTAAAAAACACTTTTACCGTTGAATAAGAAATACATTGATTGATAGATAGATAAATAAAGAGAAGTTGATAAATTCACTTTTATTTTATTGTTTCTGACATTTGCTTTATCCTTTTTAAAAAAAGTTATTTTTCTAAATGTATGATTCGTAGAAAGTAAAAGACGGTATTATATACTAGGTCAATCATTCTAAAGTTTATAGATGTGAGTAATAAATCATAAGATATGGCGCCATTATATTTTAAGAAATATCTACCTTATAATATATGAAATTGAAAAACATTTACGGTCACAATTAAACTTGAATATAGTTTTAAAAAAGTTAATCATATCAATTCAATTTTTAAAAAATTATATTTTTCTAAAATAATTTAAAACTTACGTAAAAATAAAAAAAATTTAGCTAGGGTCAGATAATTTTAAATACAGACATATCCGCACAAAACTTAATCGTTTTATAACATTTTTAATTTTTAACTGACTTGTTTTTGAAAATATCCTTCCTTCACCTAAATATTTCAATTTTTTTTTAATCACTGATACAATAGATTTTTTAATTTAATTATATTACATATATTATATAAATGTTTTTGTTCGAGAACTAACACGAGTCTGTACTCTTACCAAGGTAGTGGGGGAGTGAGGAAGATAACGGAAGAAGATACTAGGGTACAAAGAAACGAAGACGAAGACGGCGTATATAATATTGTAAAATAAAAATTTGTTAAATATTTTTGTAAATTATACATTTCGCACTATCACAATATTCCGGCATAAATTCAATACCGTGAAGCTTAGAGTGATTATTAATTATTTATCAAGTACAATGTTGATTCTAGTTCAACATATTGTTTATATCCAAAATCTATTTCGGCATCTAGTTGTATAATTAAATGTTTAATAATTATTTAGACGCGTGGCCGTGTGGTCTTATAGTCTGTTCGGTGCCTGGCCGGATGATTAATGTTTTATGATTGTCTCTACGTTAATCGGCGCCTAGACGTATAGTTAAATGTCTTTTAATTGTTTCTGCTTGCCTAATGATGCGCTAATCCTGCTGCGGTCCACCTGGGAGCTCCGTCAAACTACTTTATAAGACCACCACTCCTTACTGGCAACTATTTTAGAGACTTTGATGCTTAGAGAGTTCTGAGGGGCAGCGTGCGTGCAGTTTAGTTTTAATATCTTCACCCAGCTCCTTGAATAGAGGTGGTCATTTTTTATTTATTTGAGAGTGGGAAGTTTTGATTATTGGGTGATAACTAAGTTTTTGTTGTCATTGGAGCGCTAAACAAATAGTGTAAACGCCTTATGAATAGTGGAAATACCTTATGGTACGGATGAAGTGGAGGTGATGAAGTGATCGTTGCGCTGTTGCATCGGCGCTTGTTATTTACACTTTTCAAATTCGAATGGAATCAAATAAAGATGGACGCATAGATTCCTAGAATATTTTGTCCGTTGATTTTAATAAGTTCGTATTGCAAGACACATGATGGTCATATTATCCACCGTCAAACTTTCAAGATCCAGTCCAAGTAAATAGGGTCGTTAAAAGGTCATATTCCGATTATATTCATATGGTAATCACAAAAATAATATTAAAAAAACGGTGTAATATAGAGACGATCTATTGGAACATCGAACAATTTTTAATATATGTATATTTATATGTGTGCATGAATTTATTTATAGAAATAAATAAATTTGTAACTACAAGCTTAAAAATTATAATTTCTTTTCGTAAAATAAATAGTGTATATAAAGTACTATATATAATATTGTAAGTTTTATTACTATTTCTAATTTTTCTTTTTTTGTTAAAAAAAAGAAGTTTCTTGTTCTTGTTTCCTGTTTTTTTCTTGTTTTCTTTGTTAAAATTGGATTTTATAAAATTTATCTTGAATAAAAAAAATAAACTGATATATTTTCCCATCTTCTAATCTTATTGCCCCTGAAAATTCACCATGATATATGATCTCAATGGATGGAAGCACTCAGTTCCTTTCCTTTTTCTTCTTTTTGTGTTTTCTATTATATTTTTGTAATACTTTCTAATGTTTCTGTTATATCATCTCACAAATATCTTTATATACCAAATATCATTTTGTATATCAAACTTTATAGTAAAATCTTGGAATCTTAGCATCCTCTCTACAAATAAAAAATACCCTCTAGCAGATGTCTCAAAATTTCAAAAAGTAGCTGTATAATCATTTTTGATACTTTAATAAAAATAAATATAAACGCTAATGAATCTATTTATTTTTATAATATTATTTATATATATTAAGATTGTCTATTTAGTGATTAAGTTAGTATTTTATTGTACTAAATCTTAAAAAAATGACATAATATATAATAAAATTATTAAATTTTGCTTGTATCAATGCTAATAAACATTGAATTAAAAAAATTACGCACTGTTCTAGTCCACAAAATTTTATAATATAAAACAAATTGTTTATCTATTCAGCTAATAACAGAAATAAATTAAATATCCGATAATAAAACTAATTTCTTAAAGTATTAATCTTCGAAAATTCTAAAATCGCGTTCATATAGAAATATTTATTAAAATTCATACAGGAAAGTCGGTAAAATTTATTATAATTTCAAAAATTTCAGACTCATCGAAATTCAAATATTCAAATAGAAATATTTATAGAATCCAGTAAATCAGACATTTTTATTATTAAAATAAGGAAAGCTAATTAATAAGACAATTTGTGAATTTAAATTGTGATATATATATATATATATATGCGTAGGAAAGTTATAAAATCAAAGAGAACAGAAGAAATATAACAATATAAACTAAATAATAATAATAAAAAATAAAATTTATTCGATGATAATTTCGTTCTTTTATGGCGCGTACATACTATTTCTGCTGATTAAAAGTTTCTTTTAAAAATATTTGGAATGCAAATAAACATATAAATGTCTTTCAATTTTCAACCATATTTATTTACATGTTTATTCTATTACAAACTCATATATATTTTCATATATAATAATTTTTATGAAACTATGATGTTTTTTATATTTATAAATTAAAATCCCTTTTACTATTCAAATAGATAAAATTATATATATTAAGTAAAATATTTTTAGAATTTTATGTAAATTAATTTCAATAAGCGTCTGTATTTCGATTAAAAAACTAAAAATCGTTCTTATATTGAATGAAATTAGTAAATATAGTATAAATCTAGATGTATATTTAGAATCCATTGAATTTTTTTTTCTTACGATTATATTTCTTTTAAATTTTTATACTCATATATTGTTTTGTAGTTTATACGCAATATTCTGTTTCATTCCGAGTACTTCATTTTTCAAAAAATTCTTCTTTTCATATTCAAAAACATTTTAGTTAGCCTTTCTGTTCAAAAAAATATTTTAAAATTATTCATATTTAAATTAGGTAAAACAAATGAAATTTTTGATATATTTTTTAAAATTATTAATTAAAAATCTAATATCGAATATTTTTATTAATTACATAAGAGCTGTAACTTATTTTATCAAATATTAATTTTATTATAAAATAGTTCTTTATGATAAATGTGAGAACTTTTATTGATTAATAATTTTGTTCAACATTCCTAGAATCTGTGTTTTCATAGATTCTTACGATCTCTACCCGCCTTATGCCAAAATGAAGCACAAATCGACGTTGTGTTCGAGATTCCAAGAAGCTCGAATACGACTTTCGGCCCTCTATAGCCACGACGTGTCTCAAATTCAATATTTTATAAACATCGACGTTTTAGCCTACAATAGCACATAATAACAAACCCCAAAATCGCTCCCCACCAAATGACGCCAAGCGATGACTGACTCACGTGCTCTTTACTGTCCAACAACGTTATATTCTCCATCTTATTGTGAATAAAGGCAACTTATAATATCACACGAGACAGATCATTACAGACTCAATTTAGAATTATATCCCTGATATCTCCCCTTCTCTCCCATTATCTTCCTCATCTAAACAAAATTTTACTTAAAAATAAATGATTCTAAGATATAAATTAAAAAAAATTTCTTTAAAGATGAGGTAATTAAAATTGTTCGGGCGTAACCCTGAGTGTGAAATTTCAGATAGTGGAAGGGGAGAGATAGCAGGGAGTAAAATAAGAAAGAAAATTAAAATAACCCGGGTAACGTAAAAG
>JAPYYT010003650.1:0-18601 GCA_030522565.1 Ceratosolen corneri | reverse complement strand
ATCTTTGACGCGTGGGCTTAGAATTCTAATTTAAATCATTGTATTTTGTTTTGAAGAAAAATTATTCCGATATTTTTAAATTTCCAAAATTTTTTTTCTTTAAATATTTGATTATATATTTTATTATATGCTTTACGAATAAAAGTCAAAACAATATGCATACATTTTTTATTAGCAGATTTAAATTGATAAAACATCACGAGAACTACGAACGATGTCAAGTATAAAAGATAATAATGTATTTGTATATTTTAAGAAAACTTAAAACATGTATATATATATATATAAGAATTAGCTTATTCAAAGTCTTAACAACATATAAATTAATTAATATTAATTCGCGTAAAAACATATCCATAATTGTTTAAAATGTATTATAAGATATTATTTTAAATATTGTCTTTTATCAGATATCATATGTTTTTAATGCCGAATGATATGCTTGAATTTGTAAATATAAAAATTACATTCACATTCATTAATTCGCACAAGTTTCATTCTAATCATATTAAACCTCTTGCGCGTAATTGCTTATTGCATAGACAATTTGTTATTTATTACGATTAAACGATTAAAAATTCAATTCATTAAGCGAGCATTGAGTAGGCACTTATTATTGCATTGAGCATTTACAAGTTTATATATATATATGTCTTGTTTATATATAATTGAGATGGATAAACAATCACAGGAAGAATTAACGTCATAACGTGTATGTATTTTATGTACCTATATCGAAAGGTGCACCGAAATTTAAAAAAAAGGACTCCAATTAAACGGGGTACATAGAGGGGGGCGAAGACTTAAAACTAAACAACAAAAGCTCTTCGTTTTAGAATTTTCCTTGAGGTCTGGCTCTCTAAAAGTCTCCGATTGCAGATTACATTAGTCTTACAATCAGCCAAGAGAGATTATCAAACAGCAGTGTTCGGTAACATTACATTGAAGCTTGAACCCTACGCTATTACAAGGTCGCCACACGTTAAGTTACATAACGAAATGAATATTGCGGAAACTACAATTCAAGATAAAGACGGCATTATCTTTTTACAAATATATTGCTATCTCTCCCCTTCCGCAATCGGTCTATCGGCCACACTACCTTGGCGAGAGCTTACTCTCAGGGCAGTTGCCCGAACATTTGGTCCTTCGAGCCGGACAGTGGATAGAGTCCGTTCCGAATCGACTGAGGACTGTAGGCTTCGAGTAAGAAAGAGAGAGGGATAGTTAGTTGTGCGGAACTGGGCAAGCGTCATCAGTCCGACTCTGCTTACGACGAGTATTTGGGCCAGACAGTGCAGCTTCGCCGCATAAAAATTAAAACCGGCAAGGTAGATCATACACAGATCGGAAGTCGATAAGGTAGATCACACAGGGGATCAGAAGTCGATAAGACAGATCACACGTATACCGGAGGCGACAAGGGTAGATTGTATGTACATCAATCGAGGTCGATAAAGTAAATTATGCATAGATCGGGGGTCGACAAGGTAGATTATGCATAGATCGGGGGTCGACAAGGTAGATTATACGCAGATCGGGAGTCGACAAGGTAGATTACACGTAGATTGGGGGTCGACAAGGTAGATTATACACAGATCGGGGGTCGACAAGGTAGATCGTTCATAGATCGGGGGTAGACAAGGTAGATTACACGTAGATCGGGGGTCGACAAGGTAGATCATTCATAGATCGGGGGTCGACAAGGTTGGTTTATATATCGATCGGTAATAGATGAGATAGAACAACATAACCTATAATACTGCCTGTAATTTAATGCCCTGTAGAGGGTCTTCAGTTTTTGGCAGTAAATTTAAAATATTAATTCAACACATTCAAGTATAATAGATATAAGAAGTATAAAATTGGAGTCTATTTGCAGATACTCTTTATTTTTCTAGTTAAAGTAGAAGTATTGACTAGTATAATGGCATAATCATGTCAGATGAAAAGACAGTCGTTGAAGCTTGTAAAATGACAACTAAATCCAAGGCAGAACAAAGCCATGCAATCAGCATTACTTCAACGGTTCAGCTCATTTGCAAATTGAGATCGCAAGGGCTGCGTCTCAACCATGTAAGACAGTTAGATGAACAATTCTCCAAAGCAAATCCAAACAGAACAGCAAGCGACTTACAATGGGCTCTCAAGGAAATTGAGGACTTACGTAATAAATTAATAGAATCATGGGCAACTGAGCTGATTAAACATCGATGCTATACAGATAACATCCAAGACATTGAGCTAACATCAACCAAAAGCGAACCAATTAATAGTCAAATCAAAGTTGAAAAGAACAGAAAACACATTTGGTTGCCAGAATCTATTATTAATAAATTTAAAGGCAGTTACTCAAAATGGAACAGATTCAAAAATAATTTTACTAGTGTTATCCTAAACAGAGAGGAATTACATGATAATCAAAATATATACTACCTTAAGAATTCCTTGGAGGGCGAGCCCTCTTAGTTTAATAGAAAACATAGACATAGAAGACGACTCGCTGCGTGCTTGTTGGAGTTTACTAATGGAAAACTACAACAAGCCCAAGATTCAGACGGCCTCTAACTTATCAAAGGCACTCTTAGCTGAATACAATAGACCTAGAAAGAATGAACAGGCAAGAGAACTATTACGAATAGCAAGTGACAAAAGGTTGAGCCACTTGGAAAGGAAGCGTGTCTTAAAGGATCTCATAATAGTGCATCAGATCTCTGAATTATTTGAGTCACTATTTAAGTCTAGAATGGGAAAGATCAGTGACATCCAACAATGATTATCCAACCGTTGAACAACAATTGGAATTTCTCGAAGATCAAATCCCCTTCCAAGTCAAGATGGAGATGTCCATGGATAAGGACAAAGGATCGACACCTCCAAGGTTATAAAACATAAGAAATCATCAGCTAACATGGTACCCCCTTGACTTTAAGGACATAAAGAAAAGGAAAAACAAACTCAGAATTGCATGCGCTATGAAAAAATACACCCACTAGTAGAATGTTATAAATTTAAAGAACTACCTGTAGATGAAAGGAAAAAATTTATACATCAGAACATAAGTTGTCCAATATGTCCAAGTTATTTCCATATTAAAAAGGGTTGTGAAGTTTGCCATAAACGACATCGTACGTTATTGCATATTTTATAAGTATAACCTCAAGCAATAATGCTGCTTCAACGGATAGGTAAAGGGTGCGATCGATGATATAAGAATTAATATTTTTTATAATTCTATTGTTAGCCAAGGCTCTACTAGAGGCAAGAATACCAAAGTATTTTATTATAAACAAAGTATTCGCCTCTTTGTAAACACCTGGTCAGAATTGTCATTCATAACACAAGGTTAGCTATAAAGTGCCATTTTATTGATCAGCCGTCATTTATGGCAAGAAAGCCGCTCCGTTATCAGTAGCGAGGACGATGCTGCAACAAGCCAAAGACGAAGGGAACAAATTTCCCCTTGTTGTGCTTCCTATAACCTCAGGTAAACGACATATTTGGAGGTGCAGACTTTATGCAACGAGCAGAGAAAATTACTGTGCAACTTCCCAACCTCCACATTTCATTAACAAAATGGCACATTCGACATTAAATCATCATTAAGATCCTACATGAGAGTGACACCAAGGCTTTTTTATGTCATTGGATGATTGCAAAACCCATACCTTTGATTTGAAATGGTTACCATTAGAAGACAGTTTTTAAGTTTACCATCTAAACAACAAGTACAAATTCTGGAACAGCTGCAAAAGAATAATATCTGAAATCGCCTGTATTTTTTTTATCCTTTAGGTTTTGTATTCCCTGTAGTGATAGTAGAGCAAAGATATTGTTACAACAGTTGGAACAATCAGGTGGAAAGAGAATTAACATTGCGATGAATTACTGTCGGCTGAACTAGTAGAAATTTGGACAAACGCAGAGCAAAGTTCAACGAACAAACCAACATCGCAATTCCACGCTGTTTAAATACATGGAGTGACTCCATGAAGGAATTGCATGGTTACTTTGATCCATCAGAGTAGCGTGCATAGTCATCCAACATGAGGAACATCCAAGGGTTTCATAAGCTACATCGAAAACAAGTTTGAATATTACATACACGTGGATGGAGACGACAGTGACCTTGACTCGGATAAGGTCCAATGCATTGCGACGGAAAGAATTCATAGGAAATAGGTTGATTGTGCAACACCAGGCATTTCAAACAAACAATTAAGAAACTACAAATAGTGGTGTTATGCCTCACCATGGGATACATGAAAAAACTGACTAGCATAATAAAAAATAAAAAAGGCGAAGGAATATCAAGATGGACAACAAATATCAACTAAGACAACAAGATAATAGCTATGCCAAAACCAGAATATCGATGATATATGATAAACAGGTATTCTGATGTTAATAAATTATTAAGAATTACTGTATTTTGCAGTAATTTTAGAGAAACATTCAAAATTATTAAGAACTACTGTATTTTGTAGTAATTTTAGAGGAACGCTCAAAGGAAAGAAGGAATTGCCACCGCATGAGATAACTAGGAAAAACTTATAAAATTATTTTGGGTAAAAACAACTCGGGCTATTTTCTTCCTTCGTGAGATTAAACAATTCGAAAGGCAAGAAGAATTTCCTCCCAAGCATTTAATGAGTCGCTTGGTCTCGTATATTAATGCTCAAGGAATTATTCGTGCATCATTGGCATCGGGTCAGTTCCCAAACACATAGCAATGTCTTAAACTTTTTTATGAAAATTAAAGTTGACACCGTTCAAAACAAAACTAATTTGCCTTTGATAAATCTTATGTAATCATTTTCCGTATTCGTTTTAACTAATGTAGTTTGTATTGTTATTATTAAAAAGTGTATACATTTTGTTCAAAATTACACTACATTATGGATTAAAATATCATAATGAAAAAGTTAAAATGTATAAATAAAATATATCAATCTATTGAAAAGATCGATCCCTAGGGTTTGTATAAGTATTTCTTAATCAAGTAAACGATAAAAATTAACTAATTTTCAGAATTAAATATTACGCTAGATTTTAAAATCCATTATTATCTTAGATAATAAAATAAAAAAATTTATTTATAGATCATCGCAAGGCTTATTTATGTATTCGATTGAAACTTTCATTTTATAAAATACTTTTAATTTCATATAAGTTTATATATTTAATAAAGACTCGGACATTTTCAATATACTGTTATTAATGATAAAAAAGATATCGAGACAAGTTTTAGAAAGCAACTTCTTATCATAAAACTGACAATACTTAAAATTTGAATAACAATGCTGATATTTCTAATAAAGGCTATCAGATAAAAAATATATTGAAAAAAAATTTTTCGAAATATATGTTAAATATCAAATTTAGTAAATTGAATATAAACCCATAGAATTACAATAAGCATTTTTTCTAAAAAATCTCAAAACGTCTAGTTTCGTTTATGGTAACACATTTTTTTTTACATAAAACACGATATTTTCGTACAAAGTAGTTAATCAACACTAGGATTAAAAGTAATAATTAACGAGTATAAAAATATTTTCAAATACATACATTTCGAGGACATGCTCATAACTTTATATCCATACACACGTGAATTGAACACTTACGTTATTTATTTGTGCATTTACAAGTAAAAAACTCGTTTTTAATTACAATTATCTGCTCAAGTCATGTTTCACTACGTATAAAAACATTAAATTTATTTTCAAGCATGCTTCGATTAAATAACATTTTATTTTTAATAATGATTAGGTATCTCACAAGAAGAAATCCAATGTTAATAATCATTAGTAAAAAAAAAAAAAAAAACGAACGAAAGGATTTAGTAGTTATTACGTGACATGAAAAATATTATTTGAATTATATAGTTATGTTATGGTAGTTCATTAAATAAACAATAAATAAATAATCACTATAAACTTACAATAGATACTATCTCGAGCATTAGAAAATATTTAAATTAACAATTGAATATGATAGACATCAGTGATGCTTTAATTTAACACAAAATCTTGTAACGCTGAAAAAAAATAACACCTATATTTATTATACCTAGACCTTATCTTCTAGCGCATCAATAAATATCCTAACAATTTTGAGCAATTTAAAACAATTTATAACTATTAACTTGAACTGTTAAGTGAAATAAAAATTAACTATTAAAGTTGGATTATACGAGATAAACTATGTTTTTGCCTTTCTTTTAATATATAATCTATAATGATATGTAGCAATTCTTAATTTATCGTACAATAATTATATCTGTACTTTACAATTAAATAATGAGTATGAGATAACGTGGTGAAAAGCTAGCTGGTACTAATAAAGTTCATTGGACTGAAATATTTTCCAATCATTCGATGGAGTGAGCAACTTCTGCCATTCAGACCGATGAATCATCCCGACGAGCGAAAAAAGAATAAACGATCGAAGACAAACATACCTGGAATTACTGTTACTGCCGCTGGCAAGTTTGAGGGGCAGCTGTTGCTTAACGGGAAGCTGTTGGACCTTCTGCTGATTGGTGGTGCTAAAGAGATTCTGCGGGATCATGCCTTTCTCGTCAGTCTGCGACTTCTTGCGCGAGGTTTGGCTGCCGTCACTGCCCGACCCGAGTGCCGAGTGGGGCACGACGGGCACCGCCGTGCTTGTCGTTAGAGAAACGCCCTGGCGGGTAAGCGCCTCGAGTTTACGGTAGAGCTGGTCACGCTGCTTCTCGACGTCGCGTTGCTCGACCGTCAGCTGATTACGCAGTTTGTTGAGCTCGGCGCGCTCCTCGTCAAGGTGGGCACGCTCCTGCTGGGAGGCCGCTCGGAACTCGGTCCTCTCGCGGCTCAGTTGATCCTGGAGGTTGCGCAGCTCTTCGAGTTGTCGGTTTGGATTCGGACGGTTATTTGATTTACTCATGCTGCCTTCCTTGAACCCAGCTAAAACAATAGATAGACGAGTAATTCACACTGATGTTCGCTTGAATTTACTCAAGTAATTCACTGACCATGTTTGTAATTTAAAAGGATAAACCAACATTGATAACAAACTATAATCACGTCCGTACAAGTCTTTCTTACGAATATTAAGTATTTTTAGTTACGTGTCTCTTGGATTAAGATATTATTGATTGGATTGTCATTTGCATTCATTGACAATTGAAACGAATAAATTTTTCTACACTTTAAAAGACCATTTTCGACACAAGCATTTAAGTATAATAAGTAGTAAAATAAATGAGAAATAAATTTTACATCAAATGTCAATGCAATGAATGGTAATTTTTCAGATTAATTATTATTTTTTAACAAGAACGTGTAAAAATATGTCAGTATAATAAATATAAAGACAATTAAACTTAAAATTAAAATGTTCTCTATAGATTTTCATTTCTATGGTTAATGGACTATAAAACTACCGAGTACTTTAACGCTATTACAGGAGATCATTTTTTAAAATATAAACATCAAATACTGTTTTTTATCTTACCCAACTGAGCTTGTAAGCCCTCAATAGTTGTCATCTGATTACTGATAATGCACAATAGTGTGTGAACATAATGTGATAATCTAACTGCAACTTCACGCTGATCTCTATAAGCATCCAGCTCGTCTTCTTCCTTACCCTCCATTTGTTCAACCGCGGACATTTCATTTTTCCCTGAAGTCTCTGGAGTATTATTCAATGCCACCGTATCTCGCCATGGATATCGTTCCTGTAACGAATATTTTTGAAAAACTTTAACTAAATCCAAACTTTCAGCATTACTATAATAATTATATTTTTTATTTAATTGACTTATTAATAATGGCCACTCACATTTAACGATAATAAGTTAATTTTTTATTGTTTATATCTTTGCTTTGTAATGACAAGAGAGAGTTGTACCATAAAATCAGAAAGACTATATATAATAATAAAAGCGTGCCTTGTTATGATCGAAACCAGCAAAAGTTTCTGCTCTTCGAGGAACAGCTAGCGATGGCGGCACGTACGCATCGCTGTGACGTTCTCCAGCTGAACTAAGACTCCTGGAAAGAGTCCCACCAGTCGCACCGCAAGATAGCGAGCTTGCAAGTCGCATCGCCTCCTGCACAGCTTCAAGAGCCTGCAATTCAAAACAATTAAGCTTATTAGCTTTTAATAGAAGTACTTTACAAGAAACTAAAACATTGAATTTACTAACAATTGAATATATTGTTTGCGATATACCATTTATTTAAAAACTTTTTACTAAGTTTATAAATTTCATGTATATAAATTTTATAAGTTGAATAATTTAATTGCATTTTGTCATTTTTAATTTAAATGCAAAAGTAAATAATACTTTCAACTAATTTAAATTTCTTTATTATACATTTATTAATCTATTTGATAATGCTATACAACAGCTTACCTCTTGCCACATCTGTGTCGAATTTATGCCTTCGCCACGAACTAGTCTTAAGTAATCGGGTATCTCCTTAAAATCTTTGTCTAATTTATCCATATCATTTTCGTTTGGTAAATTAATCACGTGATGCAATCTCATGTGTAATTCCATTTTCTGTTCGAATAGCGATGCTTGTTCTTCATCCTTTTTCCTCAATTCGTCTATAAAGGAAGCAAATTCTTTTATAACAAATATTGAAAATGTTCTAGGAAAAAAGTAGAAATAAATAGACTTTTCGTCAAATTCGAAATGTCGATGGGATCCCTTTTAAAAGAGAAATCCTACTTTATATGATTTTATAAGAAAATTAAGTACAAATTACATTTCTAATAATCCACAAATTTAACAAACATTCATGTTTGCATTTAAATATCCAGTTGCATCAATTTATACAAGATAATAAAAATAAAAATACTCACCAAGTATGCTTTGCAAACGCGTTTCTTTGGCAAGTCTAAGCTTCTCCTCAGACGACAATTTTGATATAGATAACGATCGCGTATCCCTCATTTCATTGACCATATTATTTTCAATAAAGTTGGAAGTTTCATTGTCAGGTTCCTGAGGGCATGTTTCGACCGCTGCTCTAATTGCCTTGACCCACAAATGCTTATCGCGCGGCTCTTTAACCTATAAAATTTTTAAGTCAAATAATATTACGATTTAATATTAAACCCAGTAATTTATGCTATCATTCTGATTTTGCAAACATTAATATAAACTCTTTACTACAAAGTGTTGTACATTTAAGGCACCCAATGAAGAATTATCACAGTCTAAAGTTTTCTAAAATTCCAAACATTATTTATACGACCTCTTCCGTTCAATGACAATTTTTTATATTTCCATTATAATTAAATTTACCACTAAAATATTAAATTAGTAAAATAATGTATGCGGCCTTATATAAAAATATTTACGTACTTTGGTACAAATTTCATTTAAAAATTACACAATTATCAATATTAAATCGTTAATACAAAAATCTAAATATTTCAAAGTACCGACATATTTAAAAAAACTCTCTCCGAAAAGCATATGACCACCAATAACAAATCCAATTGTCTTTACAATACCAAATATACAAATTGAATTCACTTTGTAAAAAAAATTGTTTCCAAATTTAAATCAATAACAAACCTTAAGCTCAAACATTTCCGGTTCGCTTGGATTACTACTAATAAGATAGATGCCACGTGACTCTTGGCCGGCCTTTTCACGCACCAGTAGCTTCTGCAGTGACACTACACCGGCTTTATTATCAGGAACGAAGAATGCATATTTCTGCTCACCAGCCAAAAAAAATAGTACATCGGTAAGGCAAACAACAACAACGGGTACCATTTTGCCTCGTCCTTGCATTAACCAAGCTGTACCCTCGAATTTAAGGTTGCGATTCGATGCCAGAATATCGGATTTCTTGAACTTTTCACCTCGGTACATGACACATGACTTTGGATCGATCCTAAAATGATTGTTAATATTAATTTAATGTTGTGTATCAAGCTTCCTGTATATCTATATATTTAATCCCATCAGGTTAATTTACGGTAAGCGCATCAGAATCGAAAATTAATTTTCAAACTATCGCTTATTTATACAGCACAGAATAATATATTAAATGAATACTTTTTAAAAGGCTTTCTATTTGTCTCGTTTAATTAACAAATTAATAAATATCAATACTTGCTTAAACAAAATGTAAAATTTTAGTATTTGGCAAAATTTTAAAAAGTATCAGAGATTTCTATAGGATTTACTATCAGGATAATAATGAGAAAGGCAATTACTTATGATAAATATCTAGTTTTCTATCGGTTCGCTCTTTATCTGCAACGCATGCGTCTACTTCGCCTAATATGTCTTTAACGAGGCTCAAGGCTTTACGAAGATTATCAGTTTCCTCAATAGTGACTCCAGTTTTAATTAAAGGCTCCACTAGGAGTGGATACTTTGTTAATCGCTGAGTAACAAAAAGTATGCACTCGGGTATACCCTTCTTCTTCAGCAAAGGATTGTTCTGAAACAAATAAAGACGTTGTATTGTTAAAGAATAATATTGTTAAATTTGCAAAGATAGTTTTTAAAATTATTTAAAATATAAAGATGAGAAGATTTGGACATTTACATGTGTCTACGTTGTCGGACAACGGTTGTAAGTTTCCATTTGTTTTATACGAACCTACATTATGGGATTGTTTATAAATAAGTGAAAATCACCCATAATCTCCTATAGATTTCACATTACCGAACTATATTTATTCAACCACCTACTAATTACATTTTCTTTACATAGACATTATTTTAATAAAATTCACTATTTAGTGTATTATATATATATATATACACCTTATTCCTTCATTTTACGATGAAAAATACTTTAAATGTCCATCATACCAGAAAATATTCAATTTTAAAAACGCGCGCGCATTTATAAAATATATAGATATTTTGAATATTTTATTTTTCATTTAATTTCTATAACAATTATTTGTATGTCATTTTTGTATAGATCGCCCTCGTAAATCTTGAATATTACATTGGATTAAACTGAAATTGAACTTTTCCAACTATAAAAAAAAACAATTAAAAAGCAACGAAGAAATGATATCAATTTCGCGTGCCCCTAATATTATTATTTAAAATAATTCGCAAAGGGCGTATTTCTTATTAAATTCAAAATTCTCTTTGATAAAGTGAAGTTTATGTTTATATATATATGTATATACCTGACAATGCCGAACAAATCGTGCAAATCGCGTATCGACCTGCTGGTGTTGTTTATACACATCGACCGCATCTCTGTGCCTACTGCAGAACTCTCCGTATGCACTTTTCATACTATAAGAATTCTCTCCCGAGAACTGGTCAATCAATATATCGGCTATAGTCGACACCACGGCATTCTCGGACTGTCGTAATCGAAGCTTCGATAAAAAATCAAAATGAATGTCCATGAGATTTTGAAGCTTTGGGAACATGCGATCCAGCACCGAGGAGTTGAGATTGAAGTGTCGCTGCAGACCCTCGACGAAGATCCTTTGCATTGCGAGCAGTACGAGGCAGTGGTGCTTCTCCGTAAGTATGAATTCGTAAATGTGCTCCTGACGTTTAACTTCGCGCTCATTATTGTCCACCAGGCGCATCGCGACCTTGCGACCGATCGCCGCGCTCCACGAGTCCGGCTCCTCGCGCCCGAGGCCTAATTCCGGTCGCAAGCCGTCAAACTCCTCAAGGCTGAACTGGTGCATGTCATCAAAGTCAAACTCTTCGTATCCACTGGAAAGGGAGATTTTCGTTATGTAAATAGCGAGTGTAAGCATTTAATAGAGAGTATGGACTATCTTTTTGAGATAGAACATATAATTGATTGAGCACCGATTGTTTCATTTAAAATGTCAAGAAATTGATTGATATTTCCCTTAGAAAACATTTGCGTAATGTCGGTACGAACGTAAAATGCTCGTTTTATTAGTTACAAATATTTTTTAATTTCACAGGAATTTTGCAGAAAAGTCAACTAGAGAGTAGAGATTATATTCACCAAAGTTTTTGTGACATTAAACTACAAGATTCGCTTCTTTCTAAGTATTATCAAAGAACTTTTTATTATATTCTTAGTTGAGCCATAATACTTGTAGTGAATTAGAAGATATAGTATAATTAATTTACGGACATAAAATATATTCTTCGATTATATATAAATTGAAGTATTTTACAGAATTTTTTCGTCGTTAATAATTCCAACGATATTATATTATTGTGAGTATAAATACAATTTTCTTTAATTAAACCACGAAGAATATTTTGCAATTCAAGATGATTTATAATAGTTAAAATAAGTTTAAATAGTTCAAATTAAAATGGGTAAATGTGAATAATGGAAGGAACATTAATTTTAATTATTTTTATTTTAATATTATATAATTTATTTTTTTCTATTTTTCACTCCACGACGTAAAAATATTGATCTGAGTTTCCTATGCATACCTGGAAATATCTCGATGTGAACCTCCATCTCCGTCTTTCTCTTCGTTAATTGTTTGACTGAAAAACAACAAACATTTGTTTCATTTAAGAATTACAATGTCACTTATATAATACTTAATTTTAAAGCAGAGTATGCGTAAAATTTATAAAATATAATAGTAATAATAATAATAACAACAACAATAATAATGATAATGATAATGATAATGATAATGATAATGATAATGATAATGATGATGATGATAATGATAATGATGATGATGATGATGATAATGATGATGTAATAATAATAATAATAATAATAATAATAATAATAATAATAATAATAATAAAAATAATAATAATAATAATAATAATAATAATAATAATAATAATAATAAGTGAATATAAAAATTAATATACGACGTGAAGAATAGTGAAAATAATAACAACAATAACCATGGTAATAATAATAGCGATATCAATAAAAATAACCATAAGAATAATAATTTAATAAGTATATACAGCAATCTTATAATGAATGTTATAAATCTTGGATGGCATTTAAGTTCAGAACGCTGTAAATCTAAAAAATAATACCGATAGGTGATACAAAAATTAACAAACAATAAAGAATAAAAATTTCCAAGAACTTGAATGAAATAATATATATATATATATATGTGTGTGCATATATTAGAAGACAATTTAGGAGGAAAAGTATTTTGCTGTATATAGAACAGTGATTGAATGAACGTTGATACAGGCAGTTTCATATTGATAAAGTACTGATCGCATTTTAGACGATGATTTACGATTAATTCAAAATGAATGCATTAAGATGATCACCTATCAATTAAAAAAACCAATGAAAGGACATTTACAAAACTTACCAAATTTCAGTATATTTTTATGGGAACGTGAAAATATTTGCTTCAATAAATCTTATTACCGACCGAAACAATAAGCGAAACTTTAATCGTTGGATTTTGATAAAAGATTAATCGTAAAAAATTTTCGCACACATTTTATAAATTAAATAATTTTGCTCTATTTAATTGCGAATGTAGCTTGTTAAAATTTTTAAGAATATTTAATTTACTTACAAATAAAGGGCATATATATTGTATATATATACATATTCATACGGAGCTGCATATTTAAATATATACGTACACGAATGTAGGGACGGACGTATGTATATATTTACATATGAATATGGCTATGAATATATGTATGCTTGCACTATCTCTGTGTGCATATATAAATAAATCTTTTAAACTGCATGTGTTAGAAGATAATAAAGTAAAATAATAATAGATATTAAATCTAAAATGACGTTTCTAAATTTAATAATGTATACAAATTACTTTATTAAAATCAGATAAATGTTGACCCTAGAAATCCAAATAGTAACTATATCGATAACAATTATATACAAACTTAATTACATTAATGTTTTCAATTGTAATAGAAACTTTTATTTTGGAGGTATTTATTATTAGTGTGACTAATTTAAATTATCTATGCAAACTCTATAAATGGATAAATGATAAATAATGAAAAAACTTAAATAAAACTATTATTTAACGTAATGATTAAATTGCTTGCAAAATAAATTGTTTATAATAATAATTTATTTTTCAATAATATCTACAATCTATCTCTAATAAGTCTAATAAGTTCATTTAAAAATCGCACCTACAATACGGTTTATGGCCATGTAACATTTTAGTTGCAAACAATTACATTTAAAAATATTTCAAACTAATTATTTGCTAAAAATAAAATCTAAATAGAAATGAAACAGTAACTAATAGTGATTATATAAATTAATAAGCACTTAAAATGTTCGATAAACCTGTATTTCAACACTTTAGAAATTTGCATTTACCATTATCTTTTCAGAAATTCATTCTATAATAATTCATATGAAACTATTAATTAATAGTTTCAAAGAGTATCTATACATAAATAATTTTTTAATAAATTCAATCCATTTACGGATATATGTAAGTAATATGAAAATAAAGTCAGCATGCATAAATGGCATAATAATATAAGAAATAAAACGGAGAATAAAGCGAATGTTCACGCTACGTCTCAGTCGGTAAAAATTATTTTAATCACATCCCCATTCCACAATTTGAATAGATGTTTGGATGACGTAGATATATGACAAAAAATATAACAGAACATAATAAAAACAAATAGAAGCAAGCAATTTAGAAGAAGCACAGGCACAGGACAGAACAAAACAAAAGAAATTTGTATTCATCGATTGAGTGTAAACGTCTAACGTCAAGTTTTTCTTATATCAAGAAACAATCAAAACTGATATATGTAATTATTATTTCAATTTCTATGCAATCAATGTAGTATATTATTATAAACAGAATCGATAAAAACCATATATTTTTAATAAATATTCGGTGCTAATGACAAGAAGAAAAGAACGCATTAATAAATTTTTGATAACTCCGTAAACTTTATAATAATATAATAAATCCTATTATTGTGTTAGGTCGATATTATTTCATTAATTCTATATGCATATATATATATATATATATATATATATATAAAGAATTGTAGATTTTTTAAATATAAAGTCATCATTTATACTATTTAAATACAAAATTAAGCCGTCTAATTGATTTTTTTTATTTATTAAAATATCTTTATTTTAAATTGCTTATATACGTAGCACGTAAATTTTTTAATTTACAAATAATTAATAATAAAATTAAAAAAAAGAATCAATAATTATGGAATTTATGCAAATATCCATTATACATTGCCTGTAAATTGGATATGCATTGGATTACTTTTCAATAGAATAGAGTTTTAAAATAGGCAAAAAATATTTCGTTACAAATGCAAAATATTCAATACTTCTCTAAATATACTTTAATTTTGTAGACAAATATTTTCGTGCAATAACTATGAACATTGAGAATAAATATGAAGATAAGTAAACAAATAATTAACTATTTACATTAATCTATACACATAGTTATGATCCAATCTATTTATAAAAGACCGTTCATTCAAACGAGCACTCACATATGTGCAAGTGAATTTATATTTCAATTACACACACCCTTACGAAAATTCGATTAACCATATTGAAAAAAAAAAAAAAAGAAATATTAACAATGCCAGAGTCATCAAAAACTTAATGGGGAAAAGTTAATTGATAATCGTATGTCTCATATTAACACAAAAAAACGAAATCACATGTACAAATCAGAGAAAAAGAAATGGCTTGGACTATACAGAAGATGACCCATGCATGCCGACATATGTACACGTGTGCATTGTGCGTGTGCGCGCGCGCACATATATAAATATGTGGGCAGGCATGGTCGCCAAGAGAAGAGGAGAGTACAATTTTTCTGCATTGTTTTTTGCTGTCAGATTTGTTCAGAGGGACTTACTTGACTCCGAGTTTGGTGGCAACTCGCCGCCAAGGGCTGTAGCTTGTAACCGCTTTCTTGTTGTTAATATCCCTTTATAATCGACGATTGTTTGTCGAGTTTGTCGAGTATTGCGTTGTATGCGGTAGTCGAAAGACACGATGGGGGATGCACGTGGGGGAAAGGAGAAAGCACATTGCATTAGCCCGATTGGTTATCGCTTATACTTTTTTTATGTACACGTGTTTATTCAAATGGCTGGCGTTTGAGCTAAGGCTTCGAATATTCAATGAGGCATGTTTCTGACGTCGCTCAACTACAGAAGTTCATTTTAAATATTTTTATAGTCCAAGAGCGGAATCGGAGCATCAGTGAGAGGCTTTGTATGTAGACTTTATAATCACAAATGTTATAATTTATAATTTCTCGGTCAAATACAAAAATTGCAAATAGCTGTGCAAAGAGAATATTGCAAACGTATTCTTTAATCAAAAACAAACCAAATTGATATTTTTATACATTAATTTGCTTCTATTCTTTAATAGTGATAATTTTTCATCTTGTCGAATGAAACGAATTGTTGTTATAGGTCTCTTAGTACATGCACTTTGTTTTCCTATCAATGATTTTTCTCTAATAACATTTAAAGTCAATGTGCAATGTCATATATTTTATCAATTAATGGCGAATTATTTCGTTTTAACATTTTGTTGTTATTTTAACGCACGATTTAATATAATATTATAGATAATTCACTTGACTTATACATTATAGATATATAAATATATATAAATATCTATATATATATATATATATATATATATATATATATAATAAACTGGAACGCAGCAAGTAAGCTGATGTGAACTAAATATTTCAAACAAAACCATGGATTTATTATTATTTTTATTTAATTAAATATATTTAATAACTTCGAAATATGCGATCTGTTATTAAAAATTATTTTATGATTATTGTATTTGTATAAGAATTTAATACGCAATTTATTTTATATTTTTATATATAAAAATAAATCTTTATAACTCTTACTTACATATTTTATGCTACATTTAATTATATTGGCATTGTTATATTTATACTAATATTTATACTAATATTTATAATAAATATCAGAAGGTTTAAGTTATGGTATTTAATTTAATGTAAACAATCTAACTTAATATATATAATATATAACTTAATATACAAAAAATTACTATTTTATAATTGCTTGTTATATTATATAATCAATTCTACACGAGTAGTGTATGCGTTTATTAATATCTCCTTTTATTAATAATCTATATTATTTGTTATTTAAAAATATTACAATACAATTAAATAGTGCTAATATTTTTCAAGTTTTATATCCATTTTAGGATTTTCATTTTACAACTTTATTTCACGAGTGTAACATTAGTTTTGTTAGATTTTTTAGCCAATATAATGATTCAATATATTTAATATATAAACACGCAACTAAATTTTATTTTTGCTTTCATAAATCATGAAAGCTACGAGTAAAAATATTTTATAAAATTTATGTAAAAATTAGAAATGTTCTTATCAATACGTAGAAATCTTATCTCCATTATACACTAAATTGTTTATTAAAAAATTTGTCGCTAGTAATTATTTTTGCAAAGTAACGAAACATAATAAGAAAAAGGAAATGAAATTTCATATTCTTAATAGCTAGTGAATTAATGGTCACATCAAAGAATCTGCCTATGTGAGTCAATCTATAACTGTGAGTGCTTATATCATTCACATTATATCAGATAATATACATACTAAAATATATATTTATTGCATAAAAGGTCTAAAAAATTGTAGTATACGTTATACATATTACTAAAAGCAATATAATAAATTTAATTTATTATTTTGTCTAAATACAGCCACTGATTATTATCACATAAGATATTTTTAAAAGATATTTTCACAGTTTCATACATTATGAAATTTTTTAATAATTTATAATTTTTAAATATTTTAAAACAAAAATATAAATATTATTTCTAATTTTTAATTGAACCACCTTTGTTTAATAGAATTTAATTTTTTTAATTTAAGAAATTAAATTCTGTCTAGAGCTATACTATATTTAACTAAAATATTTCTAATTTATATTTCTTAAATATTATGAATAAATAACTTGTATAAATAACGTATTGGTTACTCATAATTATGATAGTCAGAATAACTTGAAATATACGTGTAAATATAAAAGTTTAAAAGTATTAAATTTATTTATAATTTTTTTTTTGTCAAAGGAATGAAAAGCTAAATAAATCATTTATTATAAGGATTGCAATACATTTAAATTATATTTAATTGCCACAAGAAAATATCAACAGAAATTTAATATTGCTAATTTTAAATCTTTACAAAATATATATTTCTCTTTTATAAATAAATTAATAATATATTCATTAACAATACTATTGTATTTTTTTTCATTTTTTTTATTCATTACTTATTTTAAAGATTGAAATTTATTTTCTAATCTTATATATTAGATTTTCATTTAAAGAAACGTATACAAGTTTGTATACGTATATGTCCAAAAAATTTTATGGAATTCTAATAAGAAGCAAATAAAGAAAGAGTACATCTTTAAATATTTAAAATTTATATATAAAATTTGTGGATATCACACGCAATATAAATTTACCCTTAAAATCTATACAACTCGTATACAATTGCTAATTTTAATTTCAAAAATAGTTTTACCAAAAAAAAAAAAAAAACAAGAAGAAATAAGAGAAAT
>JAPYYT010003649.1:0-42369 GCA_030522565.1 Ceratosolen corneri | reverse complement strand
GGAGAACATATAGTCTACTAAGGAAACACCCCTATCAATAGGCCGTCGGAACAGGTAAAGCTGAGCCCACGAAAGCTAGGTAGAGGGTTCCTCAACATAGGTTAAATTGTTCCGATTTATTAATTGCTGTTAATTTTATCAATAAAGTCAAAAGACAGTAAGCAGATTCTGCATAACTGCGGTAACATGATAATAAATAATGAATAATAGATAAGAAATAACCGATTTTAACTAACTGATCGCAATAGTAGAATTAACACCCATGAGGAATTTATGAGGAATTTATAAACAATGATTTTCTGGTAAGAGTTTCTGGTAAGAGCTTTGTGTTCTAGGAAGAAGTTTACGATTCTATGAAAAGCTTTGAGAGATTGTTGACGGAATTTCGAATATGCACGCATTTTATATATACCATTTATAATTGTAAGTTAGTTTAAGTATATTTATAAACAACAATTAACTTATTTTTACTTATATTATCTAAAGAATGGAAGAAATTTTATAATTGAAATTAAAAATCAATCTTTATAGATAAGTTATAATGTAATAATAAATTTAATAATTAAAAAATTTATTATTTTATTTTATGATAAAAATAAATATTCTATTAAAATTAAATTTTGCTTTAGAGCTTTGCGTTAGAAAAAAAAAGTATACTATCACAATTTGATTCTTTTTCTTGGAGTTCACTAATACTGATTACGTTATATTATATTTAAAATTGATACTTATAAACATTTAATAGTTAACAAAGTAGTTTATTATCTTACTAAGTAGACTATTCGTGTTTGGTACAAATTTAATTTTCATCTCGTATTACATTTGACCTATCAGACAAATCTCATTTGGTTGATTTAATATCTGCGTATGTTCAAAATATTTTTATTAGAATTTTTTTAATAATAATCATTACATCTTTTAATATACTACTAGAGTTTTTGTAATAATAATAAAGTATCATTTTCAGTATCCATAAATTTTATAAATGTATAATAATATCGAATTACGGTATTTCTTCAACTTAGAATAGTATGTTTCAATTAAATAAGAAGAAATATTTACTTTTATGCTATTTTTAAATAATAAACATGACTACATCTATTAAGATGAATAAGTGACTTTCGATATTTTATAATATTATATAATGCTATTGAAAAACTGATATAGATTGTTAATTTATCAACAAATATTCGTTCGGGAAAATAGGTGTTCCCTGTTTTTATATAATTCTTGTAATTTATTATAATAAAACGTATTTCAAACTATTGAATTATTGTTGGTTTGTGATGGAATATTTTATGTTAATAAACTTTTTGGCACAAAGATACATTTTTCTATACAAGATACTTTTAATAATAAAAAAATAAAAAAGTAATTTATTTTCAATTATAAAAGAATTATTTTATAAAATGGTCGCATTTTATATAAGTGAAATTATTTTATTTTTTATTTTAAATATTTTTGTGTACTTTATATGAAATAATAGAGGTTTGTATATTAATATTTTAAATTAATAATTTTTAAATAATAACTAATTTAAAAAATGAATAAATACAATGTATACATGTTTTGCTTTGTGACAAGGAAAATTTGATTAAGATTTTGTATTGTTGTAACTAAAAATGTATTCAATTTTTATTTATAGTGAATAAATATGGTTATAATTTTAGAAAAAGATGATTTTTATTTTGCAACTAGTTGTGTGCTCAAGTCATCCACCTCAATACAAGATGTATTTATGCATATATGCTGGAACTAGAGAGAAGTGACGTAAAGAGGAAAGGATAAGTAACTGATAGAGTATGAGAGCGATGAGAAAGATAGAGCAAATCGATAACATCGCTACTGTAAAATATGCGGTGTATAGTATAGTGTAAGTAAGTACTCTTCATATCTTTGCGTTCGCGCATAGCTCATCCATTTTGATGACATCGCCTTCCCTATCTCTTTCTGTCATATAGTATCTTTCTCTCCTTTAATCTCTCTTTATTTTTCTTGATCCAACTTCGCATGATCCGTAACCCATTAAAAAGAGCGCAACCGTCTGTGGAATCCAAATATACATGCAAGTGAAGTTGGACCGATCGTAGAATCGCTGATAAGGGTCTATTAACACTTTTTGTCAGCTTGCCCATCGAATGTATACTACCCTTGATAATTGAAACAGTATTCTGATTTGCCCGCTGTTTAGGTATCCTCTAGCTAACTTTCGTGGGCTCAGTTTATATGAACCGACAACCTATTGATAGGGATTTGAGCTGCTTGGATATATGCACTCTTATGTTAAAAAGTGTGGATATAATAGGACTGATAGTCGTGGTAGGATTGATTAAATTGTTAAACATATGTATGTGTGTCTGTGTGTGTGTGCTGTTTCTACTTAGTTAATAATATATTCTCTATTGTTTGGTACAGTGGATGGTATAATTATTATGGGTGTTGTGTATGTAATATTGTAGAAGTCGCGGAGGATCCGAAAGTGGTAATTGATAGTGGCCTCGACGCGTTAACGGAGAATCAATGGTAGTTGAAGTGCGCCAAGCTCCTTTTAAGCTAAGTTGGATTTGGCAAACCTCTCTGTATTAAGGATTCAACTACACGATGATCCTAGCGCAACTAGTCCCAAGAAGATCCTAGACCTAGCCACGTATGAGCGGGATGCAGTAGTTCGTTGACCAGGCGCGGATGCGCTGAAGAGGGTAGTTTCTTTCTTCGCTTGTTGCTGACAAAGCCTCAACAGTTTTCTTTACCTATGTCTGTGCTGAATGGTTGGTACTATCAACCCTGTGTTGACAAACTTGCCGAACTTCAGCTGTAGGGAGTGCGTCTACTTCGAAACCATTCACGGCGGCGCTTAATCAATCTTCGGTGTCTTGCTGCTACTATTACCAGGATTCTCCTTTGAGATCCAGGTGAAGATTTTATCGAAGACAACCAAAATCGCACTGATTCCATGGAGAGGTTTACTCCGCACTCACGGTTCTCATCAAGATTTTTCACCACCCCGTCGAAAATAATTTACTTGATTTTTCCCATTGGTCCCGCGATCGGCAATTTGTTACACTAATTGTTATTGGTGCACTGAGTTCTTTGTCTCTTTTTCACGTTTCTCGACCGCGATAACACGAGGGTCGAGTCCGCCGGCCGAGCTAAGTTGTTGAAACTTGAGGAATCTTTTAGTCTTGTCTAGCCCGTGCCATGTGGCAAAAATTACTACCACATGTGGACTTTCCTTTGATTGTGCTTGACCCTTGACTCGGGTAGTTTCCGAACTCTACGATCATAATACAATTATCGTGTTTAGCCAGGTGCCTTCAATACGTGACATTAAGAATATTATCCTTTAATATTTTCTTTCAAACTACAATCACGTACGATATAAAACACTTCAGTTTAATAGTGTTCTTGATCTTTCTGGCAATAAACTTCTAGTCTTCGAATCTACACGTTCTTTTGCTGCAATTTAATAATTTTAATAAGCTGCAATTTCAAGTAAAATTAATAATATAACATCAGTGCTTTTTTTGGTTATACCAAAAAATATTATTTAATATTACGAAAGCAGTTAATAAGTTCTTTTTCTCTTATTCTCCTGAATTTTGAAACCTAAGTACTTAGAATTTTCAATTTTATCATCTTAATTTTGCATTAATTTGTAATTGAAACTTTTATGTTGTATTTTATTTTAAATTTATTCGACATAAATTAATGCCATATTATTAATATGTAGTAGTACATTACATTCAAGTACGAGGTAATTATTTTTCATTTACGATATAGTTTAATGTTTTTTATGTAAATATTGTTAAGCACAAATCTTGCAGTAAATCTAGATCTCCATGTGGAAAAATGATAAATTATAATTAAAAATATTTTTATTATTCAGTCAAAACATAAGAATTCACTGTTTATGTCAATTTATTTCAAATTTAATGTATAAAGTATATATCTTTATGTAAACTTCATAATTTTAATTTCAGGTATAGGTAAAGTCTTAAACAAAAATTTTAATTGCAAATAATAGAGTTTCAAACAATATTGAAATATATATGTAATAATAAGTATAAATTGATAATGTTAGCACGAAATATGAAACTTTAAATAATTAATTAAGAAATTTGAAAATAACTTTACCTTACATATTACGATGAATATAAAATGGGTAAAAATATTTAAGAAATGAATGAAACAGGTTTTTCAGTCGGTATTATTTTGCGTAAAATAAATAACCCCTAAGCTTTTTTAATAGAATATTTATGTACTTAGAAATACGTTGCTCGAACAGCAGTTTTTCTCATCTGCAATCAATACACGAATATATAACTAATCGTCTAAACGAAATATTGAGACGCTTTTAAAGTAAAAGACCAAAATAAGTTTCAGCGAGACGATCTCCTTTACATTGTTGTAATCTCATCCAGTATTTCTCTGTTTCCCACACTACGCTACACATGAACGAAGCATCCAACTATATTAAAGGTGTTGGTGTATGGCTCACGAGTAGTTATAGAGCGCGCGGAATACAGCGAGGAGACGAGGTAGCAGGTATTATAATCAATATTAATTACTGGAGACAATAGAATCTGATTGAACTCGATTGTCGAGTTAGCGTACTCCCTCAATACGGAGGTGTTACGTTGTCGGGTCGGGGTCAGTGGGGTGAGAGACGTATGCATATACTTATGCATCGCAGGCAAAATAGTAGTCGGGGCGAGCGCGATGTAACGTAGCTCCCCTCCTGCCCCTTGCGGGCCGTTCATACCATCCGCTATTTCGTTCTTTCTCTCTCTCTCTCTCTCTCTCTCTCTATCTCTCTCTCTATCTATCTGCTGCGCGACCTCCTGTGTTGCCAACATAATCTATTGTTGTTTACGTTATGCGTTGTGCACGAAGCTCTTTCAATGGATAGAGTATGAGGGCTTTAAGCTGGGAAAGAGAGAGAGAGAAGTGCGGTGCGGGCGATGAAAAGAAGAAGCAAGAGGACGTATAAATTCTGTAAAAATAGAAATTATTTTTATTTGCTTATTAATATGTTGTGTATTTTTAATTTTTATTTATTTATTAATTCCTTTTCCACTGCTCTACCGGATTATATTTGCTGTTTATCTATTTATTACAAATGCGTATTTAAGATTAATACTTACGATTAATCATTATATTTATACTTTAGTTATAAGTTTATAAAATAATATGATTGGTTATTAAATAAAAACGCACCTAATCAAAATAAATGTTTACTTGTGATAAGAATTTCAATAATCACCTCATTTATATCAATAAGTAAAATCTTATGAAGTAATGAAATGTTGCTTGAAAATTACATCCAACATCGCAATAAAAGTTGATAATAATTTTAACCCATTCATAATTTAATTGAATTTAATAATCTCGAATATTTAATATGCTTGATATTAAGCAATCAATACTAATTCCTGAACTAAAGTACTCAAGTGAGAAGTTATAACCTACCAAATTGCGTTTAATCAATCTCAGAGTACAATATTAATCGGTAAATGATTTTTCACAATTATTCAAACACAAATCGTAACATAGCAACAAAAGCGCGCCGCTGTGCAGTATTTAATTAACAATTCAATTTCAACCTCATGAGCATATTGTCTGTGACATTTATGTAGATGATCGATCATCCACATACTGTCCACATGACATGATTTTATATATCGAGAGCAAATGAATACAAGCAGAAAAAATACTAAGAATGAACTGTAACGAACAGCAAAAAACAGATCCTAGATCGAGATTGAAGGTATATACAGTAAACGAAAACAAAATGTTGAACGTGCATTCGATCTTCGCTTTCTATTATCCTATTAAAATCAATATTATAATAATTTTGGTCGCTGGACAATGACTCATATTTCTTATATTGAAAAATTTGAATTTAAAACAAAATGATTGATGTCATTGTAAAGTCGAATAAATTACAGAAATTTATTTATAAATTATTCAATTTGATTTTGAAATAAATATTTGATTAATAAATTATTTGTTAATAAATAAAAGAAAAGCTTATACCTGATTTTATTATCATTTCTAATTTCTCATCTATTATGAAAATTATGGTCTTCACAACAATTGAAATAGGGTAAATGTATCGCATAAATCATGTAAAATATACGTATGCTCAAAATAATTAGAATTGGCGGTACGTAAATTAAAAGTACTCTTAAGCATTCAAACTATATTTTATAGCATAATCTGATGAGAATACATATCTAATTATATATCTTGAAATCCATTGTATTCTACTATTTTACTATAATAAATTATGTGGTTTATCTATTTACTATATTAATTCGCTAGGTTATATTTATTAAGATGAATCTTAAATACATAATAAAAACTAGATATACTTTAGTAAAGTTTATGTGAAAATAGTGGAAAGAATTAGAATATGTCGTTACGCCTTTATATTCATGTTTTAACTCACTTATATAATGGTACATTGAAAAAAATTAATATATTTTGATTATATAGTAAAAAAAATGGATGAAATAATAAAATTTAATAATTACTTAGCTTATATTTATGTAATAGTTAGTAATAATAGCTTACAGCTTAAAAAATTGTGAGATAGTTATAATAAAATAAGAGTTCTAAAGTAATCACACACTTTCAGTTATTTAATATTTTCTTAAATGTTTGTGTGTATCCTTTAGAGTGTGTGTATTTTTGTACAAACTCAAACTATCATATTTTTATTCTTTGACGTAAAACGGATATTCGACTCTCATGATACAGAGTGGTGGTCAATACGTTAAAGATCGCAATGATGCGATCGTTTTTGCATAATATTTAAAGTAAATCGATATGGACCTTGTAGTTAATTCAAGTGAACAGACAAACCGCCTTGAGTTACTTATTCCGTCGCTGGTTCTTTGTCTTTGTTTCATCTCCTTCTCAATTCTTAAAATAAAAATATCAAACTTTATAACTTACGAATAGTTTCATGAAAAAATTACCACGAATTTTCTTCTGTGCTATTATTAAAATCTTATTTATTATCTGTAATTCATTTAATGAACTCATCATTATTTACTTTTTTTCTTTTCTTTCAGAAACATTTTTGAAAATAGTAAATATAATGAAAAAAATTAAGTATGTTCTAATTATCCTCGTTTTTATTCTAATGCTTTAAAATAAAATCTTCTAACCATCTAAGTAATTGTCAAAATATTTATTATTATTCGAGTCATTTTAATAAATGCTGAAGCTGTTGTGATATTTTGTCAATATAATACAAGGGTTTTTTTTTATATTTGTTGTTAATATGGTTCACATTTATGTTATGAAATGAATCATCATTGGACTTTGTATTACATTTTTTTCAACAGTCAACTTGAGTATAAATCAGCATAAAATTTTCAGCTTTAAGTGTAAAAACATATTTAATTGTATTCGGGAATTAACCCGAGTGTATTTTCTCTCCAAGATGTTAAATGGATTTATTGGACAGACGACTAAAAGTTTTTTTTATCGGACAATTCTTTTCCTATTGTTTTCAAGCTCTTGCATTTTATAAATTTATATTCCTTCAGGATATACATCTATTAAAATCGAAAACTCGGAAAGGTTTTGAGTTTACATTTGGCAGAAATGACGTTTAGAAGTTTATATGTAAAAATATATATAAAAAATATATTAAAAAGAAGAGAGGGAAAGAAATATAATGCACGATCCAAAGATTCGAGTGTGCCGCCGTTTGGGAATAAAAAGAAAACGATCGTCGGGCGACATGGATGATTGTTATACCTGAATTAACGAGACAAAATAGTTTAATGATAGTGTATTATAGTATTTTTCGATGATCGACTTTTGCACAAAGAATTTAAAATAGTAAATTGATCGAATATAGAAAAAAATAGATCAAATTAAAAAATTTTATGGTAACTATCTGTATGATACATAATTTATTATTATTGTAAAATTCCAGTGTCTTGAATTTAATTAATTGCATATATTTTATATATACATATTTATGTATATAATTGGAATTTTTGTAAACGAAATAATTTATTACTATGTTGAATTTTTCCAAACATAATATTGATAAATTTTGTATAAATAAATCTTGTAAAATTTATTTTGTAATTATCTTATATCACTTTATTTACATATTTTCTAATTATAAAAGAAATTTAATTTTCTTTTTTTAATTCAAATCCAAATTCTATAACATTATTATATTTATTAAAAAAAATTATTGTAATAAAAACCTATAACAGTAACATGAATTATAATGTCATTAAAGGCTTTTTTTAAAATATAAGATGTATATTCGTATATTTAGTCAGAAATATTACCATTTCATTTTCATGTGATCTATCAATAGCGACTACAAAACAATTATCGTACAATACTAATATAAAAATTGGAGATATTATAGATATAAAATTATAATTTTTTTATCTTCAAATTTGAATAAATAATCGAACTTTACTATTTTTAACATAATAAACAAGTGTTCAAACAAGTCGATATTACTATTGGTTAAGAACTGATGTAATATACTAAAACTTATTTCTAATTAATTATTTATGCTAATAATTGAAAGTTATTTCTATATAATATATATTTTTACATCAGTTATAGAAGAATATATTTAATTATATTTATAAATAATATTTTGACTGTGGTAATACTAAATTAACTTTTTTTTACTTTTCTCTTTCAGAAAAGTGTAAATTTTATTCATAATTATTATTTTATCTCAATTGAATTAAAGCAAATAAATTAAATTATTTAAGTTTATTAATAAGATGATCTTGCAACCATGACATAAAATATGAAAACCGGGAATAAGTCAATAATTAATAATTCAATCGTTAATATATCGCATCAATAATTGTGAAATCAAACTTGTTATTATTAATGTAAAATTCAAATTGAAATTTGGGATTTAAATTTCTACAGCATTTTATTGAATAAAAAATACATTTTTACTTCATAATACTCTGTATATGGAAAGTATATTTTAAATATATACACAAAGTATATATATTTTTTATAATGTTACTAAGATAAAATTGTTTAAATCGATAGTGTAAATTGAAGTTTAGTAGTTACGATATAGCTTAGTAGTGTAAATGGATAATTTAAAAGTACGCTGGTGGTTAAGCGGCGTAAAAATCGAACAAAATAGTAAGGTGCAAAATTTCCAGTAGTAGCTTGTCACGGACCGCTCATAAGCAAACAATGCTCGACACTCGATCTACCCTTATAGAATAAAAAAAATCCCCGTTGAGGCCTCTTACATAGGTAGGGGCTTCTCTACCTGTGTATTGAAACCCGCATATGTATTACCTGTATTTGGCGAACAAATAAATGCAAACAAAGGGATAGCAGCACTATTCCACGAAATATCGCGTGACGTCCAATGGATTATAATCTTGTGTTAAGCGACATTGGATTTGTTCTTTCTCCTTGCTCGCTTCCAACTATCTATCTCTATTTTATTTCTAGTGTCAGTTTTTTTTTTAATTTTGATCAACGACCCACGATGGCCATAACCGAATTATTGTACATCTATATTTATACTAATAAAATTATTTACCACTTAAATTCTCATCCTTTTTTTCTTTTTTATTCTTCATTGAAAATTTTCTGCCATAATATGTTTTTTATTTGGCTTGTTAATAAAATCGATAATATAAAATTGTTCAGCTTAGAAATGAGAATAGATAATATATTGTATGGAGACTTTAAATAGTATATTATCAAAGTTAATGTATGGGAATAAGAAAAGTCATACAAAGCCGTGTTTTCATTCCAAACACGCGCCAGTTTCCTATCATTTTATCAATATATTTTAAATATAAAATTGTAATGAAATAATATTGTAGCAAAGCCATTTAATGCATTAAAATTGAATTACTTGCCATTGCCAAAGGTAAATAAAATTTAATGCTCTATTATTATAAAACGAATTAATCGAATTGGTATTTAATATTTGTATTTGAAATACATTTACGCCATTATACTGCATGTACTGTATACATTTTAGAAACATTAAATAGCCATTTATTTTTTATTTATTTCTTATGAAAATTTATTATAAAACCAAAACATGTATTTTATTAATATAATTAAAAATGCATCCAAGTGAATTGTACACGTAACGACTATTTTTCTTAATAAATCCCATCAATTTACAATAGTAATAAATGTTTTATTTATATACTCCTTTTTTTTTAAAGAATAAGCACTGTTTTCTATTATGAAAGAAGTTAATTTTTTAATAAAAAAACGCTAATTATTACGGCCATCCAAGTCTAGTTCAATATTAATAGTTTTTAAAGCTTAAATAATCGTATGCACATTATTCATTTATATATTATATTATATTATATTATACATATTATATTATATTATACATATTATATTATATTATACATATTATATTATATTATACATATTATATTATGTTACATGTAAAATTATAATAATACTATACATATTATATATATAAGATATTATAGCTAGATCTTCTGATATACTGCTCATTCGGAACACAATAATATAACAATTCATATAAATAGTAATAGGAGATCGTATTTACACTAATATTTACAATTTCATTATATTTATTTAAACTATTTCATTGATCTTAAATAGCTACAATAAACAATTGCTAGTCCAAGTAATTTACAAAATAGCATTCATTAGCCATCAGAAAATTTATTGGTATGCTCTTCATAAAAACAATTCGCTAAAATTTTAGATTTTAGTGTAATAATACATTCAATACCTTTAGAACTTTGAGCGTTTATAGACACATCTGCAAACGGCAATACAGACAAGGAATCCAGCATTTGTCACGCATGCGCTTCTCGTTAAGTGATCAAAATAAGTAACTCAACTAATGATCATTTCGTATAACAGAGGTGGCAACTGTATCTATAATTTTTTTCCCCTAGATATCGTGCACGCTTCGGCGTTCTTAATATATAGAGTGCAACGATTAACTTAACTTTATATTTTCCCAACTGCTTGAGATTGATCATGTCAAGAGAATCTCATTGGTCACTCTGTACTATCTAATTGCTTGAAAATTACTTTTTATATTTTATGTTTTTATAATTGCCAAATGTTTTCCTAGAACGTAAATCGAATATTCCTTTCCCAATAATGACAAATTATCGATCATATTTACTCGTACTGTTCTTTCATTATTCGCCGATGGCTAAAAATGACCATCGCGTGTAACGCAATATGACTCTAAAAAACTAACGGAAATATCTTTTTGGGAATGATAGCATAGTTACCTAATCTCGTTTTATATTCATAACGTACCGATTCATAATTGACAACAAGACTCGGTGTTCAATTTACGACTGAACTCTACACAGCAACCTAAAGATAATCAGCACTCACGTATCAAGTAACAATATACTCATACAACACCGACTTTATCCCGTCACTCAATTCTAAAACTATTAACACAAATTAAAAGCACTTCATTCTAAGCTCCGCGATATTCAATTTACGCTTGAATATTGCAATGGTGCGGAAATTACTATTCAAGATAAATACAGAATTATCTTTACTACATCTATTAAATAAAGGCATTTTACAATATTACAAACTATTCCTCCGTCTTCATTTTGTTCAACCCTGTTATCTCTCCTTTTCAATTATCTGCCTCTCCCTTATAACATGTGGAAAAGCATACAGTCAGGTTAATTCCCGAACAAATACGCGAATTTACAAATACAAATACGCGAATTTTCTCCACTTTTCTAGTTTATGTCCGTGCATTTTTCACGTTTAGTCCGGTTAAATATGTACAGGTTCACGTGCATCTATGCTTTGGGCTCTATTGTCGACGAGAGTTATAATCAATTTTATGAAGGTTGATTCAAGGGTATTGATTAAAGATCACTGATAAAAATTTCCTTTTTTAATGAAATTAATAGTATATTTTCGAATTATAGTGACTATTATTTATAATTTTCAAATGATATAACTTTTGAGTATTAAGATTAATTAATTTTTACCATTAAAAATGTGAGAAGAATCTTATATAATAATACATCAATATTATTATTATTAATTTTAACAATAATTTCTGGAATATTAATAAAATGATTATTATTTATAAATTTAGAAAGAATGTTTCTTACTTGAAAAGATAAAGTACTTTTTTTATTAATATGCATTTTTAATTTTTAATTATTAAATTATTTTTTGTTAAAAAATTAATTTTTAATAAAATTTGATATATTTATATTAAAAAATAGTTTTTAATCCATTTGTTTTTGATAAAAAATTTATATATTATTATGAAATAGGGTAAAGTCAATATATTTTTAAAGAAATAATTAATTTATTATTAGTCAAAAAGATAAGAAAATTTATTTATTTAAATAATGTTAATTTAAGAATTTTAACTAGTTCTGTTGCTAGATTTTTAGTATTAATAATTATTATAAATTGTTAATTAAAATAGTTTAATTTAAAATATAATATTTAAAATATTATAATATGAAATTTTTTAAAATATTTTTAGAAATTATGATTTTAAACAACGTTAATTTTAGACGAATAATCGATAAAAGATACCGTATAGATATTACTTATCAAATTTAGTTTATTTAGAATTTTGACGGTCTACAATTAGAAAAAACAATTATATGAAATTATAATTATATCAAAATAATTATATTAAATATTATGTTAAAAAATTATTATATTAAAAGAAGAGTTCATCTGAAGAAACTCAATAATTAAATTGTAAATTAAACTTTTTAAAAGATTAATTCATTGATTTCGTAGTGTAATCTATTTTTTATAAAATTTCTATATATATAATGATAATGCCGATGTTACTTCATTTGAATATACACTTATTAGTTTTTGTTCTATTTAATTTTAAAATGATTAATATGTTGGATGGGAAAAGTTCTAATAATATTTCCCAATACTATTAAAAGCAATAAAGCAATATAATATAAGGAATTAGACTTAAATATATGTTCGTACGTAAAAATATAATTGAATTTTAATGTTGGAAGTTAAACTTGCTTTAACAGTACCTGAATTAATTTGGAAACGACCACTATGAATTATGAAGCCTTCGGAATTTAAATGTTACTTATTAACCAAATCAATCATTTAACCCATACAGTTTATTCATACTATTTTATATAAATTTGAATGTACTGGTCACTCCAGTTCATTGAAGCCGCATAGTACAGGATTTTAAAAAATAGAAACGTCATGTTTATTAATACATATGAACATGGAAGCTACAATATACATATCTGCCAATAATAGTTAATGTAATTTATTATTGGTAAATGTATAATTTTTTTAAATAAAAAATTGCTAATAAATCCTTTTAGCATAATATTTGTTGATTTTTTTTCTCGAAAAAATTATAAAAATACAGACTAATTAAACATTGTTTTATTGTTCGGGAATTAACCTGAGTGTAAGCTCTCCCCAAGGTGGCGTGGGAGAGAGGCAGATAGTGGAAGGGGAGAGATAGCAGGATAGAAAGAAATGAAATTGAAGGAGGCGTATGTAAAACTATCTTTATTCAAAATGTTTTTAACCATAATGCTGTTTCTATCCGATATGATAAAAATATAATGCTATCTTTATCTTGAATTGTAGTTTTCAAACTATTGCAATATTCAGGCATAAATTGAATACTGCGGAGCTTCGAATTATTGTGGTAGTTATGTGATTCAATAGGGGTTACCTGCGAGTCGTTGTCTTTGCTTACTGGATTTGGTGTCAAAGCTGGTGCTGATTTATGTAACGGTCAATTGATGAATTGAGCGTCAGCAGCAGCTTCCATAGTTATACCTTTCGTGCTTGCTCGCTGTCATTCTTGATGTGGGGGCCGGTTGAATGCCGGCAGCCACCTCATGTGTTTCAATCTTTTCTAGCGAATTGCACAATCCAGTAGACTTCTATTCTTCTTTATTAGCGCGAATTCGAAGCTTCTTATTTTTATTTTGGCCACTGAATCTTGAAAAACTTCGGAAGTTTCGGTGATTCGATGACAGCTAATTATTCAGCTGTCATTGCCGCCCTCGACCGGTAGTGTTAACGCGCTTATGAAGTGATGCTGTTAACGAAGCGGTAGCTGCGCTCCGAGGCACTGTGCCGTCGCTTAGATTTGTCACTTTTTAAAATATGTATTGGCATGTTATGAAAAATAGTGCGTTGTGTGTCAAACTTGTGGGTTCTCAGAAGGTTTCGTTCTTTGATTTTATTCGGTTCGTATTGCAAAGACACGTGATAGTTATATTGACAATCGTCATATTTTCGAGGTGCAGTTCAAATAAACGGAGTCATAAAGAGGTTAAAAAGGGTGCTCGATGTACTTTCTAGTTGTATTCGTAGGCTCTTGGGACATATCTGGCAATCATAAACATATAAGATATTCTAAAGAATTTTCAAACGAAGAAGTAGCATGGAATGACGATCGAGAGTCTAAGGAATCGCGAACGAATAATGTAGCGAACAATAATTTTTCAATTACTTTAGTTTGATAATTGTTCTGAATAAAACTAAAATAGAAAGAAATGAAAAGAAATAAAAATATTTTATTATACTTTGAAATATTATTTTTTCTGTTTTGATAATTCTTTGAATGCTCAATCAACTGTTTTATTCTTTGCATTTATCATTGAGGTGAATTTATTGTGAAGATAATTTAAACTTAAATAAATTTTCTTTAAAAATATTTTTATACTTATTTTGATTGATGTAAATATAAATATATCGAAAATTCCTCTTGATAATGATCGTTTCTTAATCAAGAAATGCCACTTGAATTGAGTTTTCTATATATTACAAACATTTCCAAGATTTTGTTTGACAAAGATAACATTAATATTATATTTCCATTTTATACAACTTTAATCCTAAAAGGTATGACCTTTAATAGTCTTCATAGAGCTTTGTAGACACTTATATAATATTCTTTATCACTTGCAGTCTTTTGTACTTTAGCAGAGATAATCTCGAAACCTAAATTATTTCATCAAAGGAAAATAGCATTTTATAATGTATTAAAGAGATTTTAATTATAAAAATTCATCAATAAAACAGGACCATTTAAAATTCATTTCATTTAAATTTATTAGATTTACTTTCAAAGTGAAGTCTCTCAAAGAACGAAAAATATATAATCAGATTTACCATAATATTATGAATACTTTAAAAAGATAAATTGCTATAAACATCTTTTTTACAGTATTGAACAATGTTTAAAAAGGAAATATTATAAAAATAAACATATTTGACAAGAAAATCTAAGTAATTGTAAAATTTTATCTCGTGGTATTATGAATGAGACCCTTTATAATTTTTTTGTAACATGTATTTTCATCAAATAATTTATAGTGAGTGTAAAAGAAATATAATTATAAAATACATAAAACTAGACCACAAAAGGAATACAAGTCTTAATAATAATAAAAAAGTCTTATATAATCTATAATAATATAAGGAATATGAGCAAAATATAGTTAAACAGCACAGTTAATACAATTTTAAGGTTGAAGATAAAAGAGTAATTAATAAATTCTATTTTAACTAATAGTCAAGTAAAAATGGCGCATTAATGATAGTAGCCTTTTTATCATTAGCCCACTATGATATGCTGAAAGAATTGAAGCAATTCAATTCGTCAACCCGTTTTCCACCAAAACTCCTCGTTAATAGCTTCAATTGCTTGAAGAGCTGTATCACTCCAGAGTTGAAGTACTCGATTTTAATGCAGGATGAGTTAATGGCCAAAAAAGACGTAATCAGTAATAACAGAGCTTGGAATTATGTGCGGAGATAACAGTTTACAGGGGCTTGGAGTAAAGGATGCGATGTCGTATAACGGCAAAATTACTGTCGGTACTGTCGGCTGATTGGGAGATACCGAGCAGCTGATTCTCCGATTGACCGTCCGAGTTACAAATAATTTACCTATGGGGTGCTAAGAGTGATTTCTGCGAATCATGCACGATTTGCTTAGGCTTTATCGTGAGCCATCTTTCTAACCTCTCGAACCTGTGAATTTACGTGCGCGGTTATAATCACCGCGAGTCCTCATCTCAAATTATGGTCGTCGTATTTTCTTCTTCCACTGTCCTCCACTTCCTTTATGAGCTCTCACCACACTCGTTACCATTTGACTTGTTTATGTTTTAAGTTTTAGGCTTCAATGACTAAGCTTATCTTATTGACAAGTTTGAAGATTTCGTGGCTAAGTGCTTATTCATCGTGTGCCTTATTATTGGGTCAATAGTTAAATTCTGCGGATGACAATATAATTTATTTCTTTAATGTTGTTGATAAAGTAAAGTTTTAAATTCATATTTAAAAAATATATACAGCTTTTTCTAAAAATATTAACATCATACATAAGTTTAGCTTAATTATTTTATAATGTAGAACAAATGACTTTATAACATTTATATTAATAAACGATAATCAAAATGGCTATTACTGACAAAAAACTGGGTTTCTTTATTTTTTCAATATTATTATCGTGAAAAAAACAAACTTGTGTAGCTGGTATCATCAAATATAAAGATGAAATTTATTTAGTTTTTTGCTGAATGCCGTTTTTAGCTATTTCAGTAAAAATCTATTCGGATTTTGAAAAAGACTGTATTCACATAAAATTGATTCCGGTGTATATTAAAAAATCTTTCTTTATTATACTGTAAAAATAAGAATTTAGATCCCATACACGACAGATGTGTTTTTGTACGCATTAAAAGTAAAAGTGGTTCGACCTCGCCGAAGGGAAACTCAATTAAATTGGGACGATCCATGGCGTTTACCTGCCCTTAAATTGGAATCCCTTTTCCATTATCGTTTTCAGCTTTTAAAATATTCTCTACAACAAAAAATATTCTTAATAGAGAGACTCAATTATATTTTTAACTGTCTATTACAGAAACTATTTCATTTAAAAAATTCCTTAATTAAATAATATAAGCCTTAATTTAATATAATCTTTTGCGTTTAGAAGATTAAATCTGTTGATAGACACTATTAAAAGACTTTAAGACCGAAAGAAATATTTTATCTACTCTTTCTTTTCCGTAAATATAGTAGATAATTATTTATATATTTATGACGAAAATATCTAGTAAAAAATATTTGTAATTATGAATTCTAATATTTTGTAGTGCTAATCCATCGAATTTTCAATAAACGGCAACGCAATAAATACATTCTAACAAGTTATCAATAAAATTATTTTTATATGATATTTATATATTTTAACTATATTTCTACGCGTTAAAATAATTAAAAAGACTTTCTTAATATATAAGTTCATTATAATATTCTAAAATTGAAATGAATTTGTAGTGTATTAAAATAAAATATTGTTTTTAATAACGATTGTGATGAAGGTTTTATACATTCGATCAATTTCACTAAATATAGCCAACTTATATATTTTGCATATACTAGAACATTACGTACCCTCTAACAACGCCTTAAATTAGCATAATCGAGATAAGTGCCAAAAACATTTCACGAATCACAATAATTTCCGGATTGAAGAGGAAAGAGAAAAGCATGAAAGGCTTGGCTTTTCTTTAGCACGAACATCCTAATGGACTAGTGTTATGCAGGGGTCGGCAATTTAAAAGGCTCGTAATGACATTCCATAGACGGAGGGGGGTGTGGTCGGAGAATGGTGTGAAAGTGAGAGAGGAGGAAGCAAGATGAAATTCTTATGCCACACCAGCATCCTCCCTAATTCTTGCGCTTTCTTTTTCTTCCGGGGCTGTCGGGCCGCGAGGGCTCTAATTTCATCCGAGTGAAAACCGAAGAAACAAGTGAATTAAAGCTCCGACGGACTAATGATAGATCGAGTTCTTCACGCCCGATACTCCTTCGTCTTATTCTTTCTTGTTTCCTCTCTCTCTCTCTCTCTATCTATCTCTCTCACCCCTCTCTCTGTTCTTCCGAGGTATTACGTTTCTTTCTTGATATTTTCTTTGATGAATAAGTTTCGCGCTAGAACCGTCATTTGCACTTAATTTGCAATGATTTTTAATTAAATGCTACATATATAATGTAACTGAGTGGTGATGGGATCTCCACGTATAATATATAATATACAGATTCACCTGCGACATCGGTCTACCAAATGGCATAAGACATAAATTATTTATTTGTAAATTGTCTGTTTACTTACTTCATAATAACAGATATTGCATATTATATAATTATTAATCTTTCGAATTAGTCTTTCGAATTAAACTTTTGGATTAGTTGTTATACTAATTTTTAATCGGTAATCAGTAACGTCGTGTAATTACAATTCACTTACTAATATCATGACAAATTGAAATAATGATTTAATTGTATTCAATAAATTTAATATTTATAATGTACATATAAATGTATTAATGTTTTTATTTATTTATTTAATGAAATGAGTTTATTATTTAATTGAGTCGATTAAGGATAAAACTCAATATAAGACTATTTGTTTCTATACTGATGTAATAATAGTGTAGCGTTGTGAATTTTCATATTAAGTTTAATGTAAAATTATTTCAGCAATATTAACAATTTTGGTATGAAAAATGTAATTTGAAACTTTGAACTGTTATGAAAATTTTATGAAAAAATTATTCATGTTCGAACAAATTATGACTAAATCAATAGTAAAGGAAATAAAATTAGAGCCAAGTATCAATTCTGGCATTCTATTCTTATTATGTATCATCAAATAATACGATTTTTCGCAATTCTTACAAGAAAATGTAATGCATGGAAGTAGAGGAGCACTAAATAAAAATAAATTAAGAATAAGGCATGAATTTAGTGAGTGAGTGAGTGAGTGAGTGAGTGAGTGAGTGAGTGAGTGTGTGTGTGAGAGAGAGAGAGAGAGAGAGAGAGAGAGAGGGTGGCAAAAGAGGAAAGTAATTTACATAGTATGAGTCACTAGCCACGGCCACAGACCGACAAAGGGTCTCGTATGCGCTATTCCCCTTATTTTCATCTCATTTGAATATCTTCATTAATATCCTTTCCTCTTGCTGTATTCTGCCGTGTTCATTTTTCTTTTCAACATCTTTTCTTCCTTTTCATCTCTCCATCTCTCTTGTCTTGCTTTTCATTCTATTTATCTCCCATTTTATATTTCACCCCTTTATTCTTTTTATCCACTTTTCTCTCTCTCTTTCTCTCACCACTTCTGATGCTTCGTTCGCCCTGCTTCTCTCTACCACGTTTATACATATTTTCTTTTTTCCATTTATTTCTATCTTTCTTGGTTGACTACAGGTACTGGTGAGTGTATGCGTAAATCTCATGGAAATTCGTGGGTATGCTTCGGCTGCAAACCAGCATCAGCAACGGCAAACTTCATGTATTACCCGACTCTTTTTCTCTTGCCACAGTTTAATCGGTCTTCTTTGTAAATTAAAATCGAAATCTCAGCTATCAGGACCTGTCGACAACATATCGACAACAGATCGATGATCCTTTATCGAACACTCAGTATTTCTGTCTTCCTAATTAATATAATGATTTTTAAATTTGTGACTTTTTCATGCTATGTGCTTGCCCTTCAATGAAAAAATTTCCTTCTTTGAAACATACACACGTATATGCGTATATGCACACATAAGTGAGTGTACTAGATAATGTATGTGAATGAACGCGTATGCAAGAGTTAAAATTTATGTGAATTTTCTTATGGGAATAAAGAAAGATATACGAATTGATTTTTACTGAAAGTTGTATTTAATGGAGAAAAGTCGAATTAAATTGAATGGATATTTTATGAATTTGCATTTATGTAATTTTAGTTTATTAATAAAATTGAAATTTTGCATATTAATTAAACAAAGTTTTAATTGTAACATTGAAAAGCATCTGGTCAATGAATTGAGTTGATTTTAAATTTACAGGTAAAATTAATGTGACTTAACATATGAATTTGCTAATATAAAATCAATAGAATGTTAATTAATGTGCACCACGTTATTCGCTACTATTTGATATATTTTGTTTAATTTAACATATGTATTAATAATTTAATGGTTGAATCTAAATAGAATAGAGAATCCTTCGGTTTTTGTAGAAATATTAATTTTAAGCGAAGATATACAAGTTTAATAATAATGGAAAAAATAATAGTTTAGCTATTGTGAAAATGTTTCTAAGAATATATTCTTGTTGCAAAAGGAAGCTAAACCTATACGAAACTTTATTTTCTTATATTAATGTTAAATTTTTATAATTACATTAATAGTTAATAACGCACTTAAAATGTGAAGTGTATGTTCAGCACTCGATATTTTGGCTGAATCTTCCAAATTGTACTGAATTTTGCTTTACGTATTTTGATACATATATCAAATAAAACTTTATAAATATCTTATAATAAATTGTTTTATATTCAGAGGTATGTTTTTAGGTAAATTAAATAAAAATTTTTTTCTTTTCAATAATATTTAAATCAATAAAAATGACATTTAATAAATTATATGATAATTTTAATAAAATATTATATAAGAACAAATATATTTTTATTAATAAAACTAAAGAAAACTCTTATCTGTCTGTTTTGTAGGAAATAATCTAAATATTATTTCTTGAAGTCTCAAAATCTTGTTGGTTTATACTATCAATCGTTAAAGTCATTTTTTGTACTGAAAGTGATTCCATATTAATATCAATGTTCTTATAATAAATGTCTATAAAGAAAAGGACGTAAGGAAGAAGTGCAGCATATACGAGCGCAGGTGGACTATAAGCTTAGTAATTTGGACCACCCAATCACCTGACCGACTGATCATAATAGCATTTTGTTTTAGGATTTTTTATTCAATCTTCTTTCTTACGTCGTCCTGGTGGAGGCCTTGTCTTTTATATATGTAAGAAATCGGCGCGCAAACCTGTACTCCTTGTCGATTTGCTGTTGAACGAAGAAAAAAGCCAATAAGAAAAGCGAAAGTGAATACGGCGTGTGAGAAAGAAATACAAAAAGGGAGAAAGAGAAATTGGAAAAGGAAGAGATTAAAATTCAGTAAATTTTTTATGGTAGAAATTATCATTTAATCATGTAAAATATTTTTCAGTTGATTTTGTTTGATATTTTGTAAGATTTTTATATGGATGCTGTTTAATATATGAACAAATAATAGTTGATATTTGAACTATAATTATAATTAATTTGTTTCCTACACGAGTTTGCTTGTTTGCTTGCAAGATTTTTTACAAAATACATAATAGTTTTGACGATCATATTTATCAAACAGATGGTTGAAATTTATAAATTATCATAATTTAAACCAATGTTGCATTATTTATTATTTTAAGTAAGATAAAAATGTTAATGGTAAATAAAGTAAATAAATAAAGATAAAAATGATAATGGGCTATATAGTATTAATTGAATGACTGTTATAATTAATAAATCTTCTTTAATAATTACATTATAATAGTTTACTTAATTTTATTAATTAGTTTGAGTTTAACTAAGTATTGTGAGTATATAAACATAAAAAATTATAATAATTTAGTAAAAAAGTAAAAATTTTAAATAGTTGGAACATTTGAATATCTCAGTGTTATTAAATATTCTATTTGTAATACGTGACGTTTGAAAAATGATTTATAATTTCAAATAATTGTAAAATTCTACTATTAAAGAGAACACGATCAAATAAGTTTCAAGAAAAAATATAGGTATGCATATATATAAATGTCTGTACACATACTTATATACATGTCTGTAAAATATGTGATATAGAGATCACATATTATTTGAGGTAGCTTACTTAAAATTGTTGCTATAATTATCACTTAAAGTATAGGAGAAATATAAATCACAAACAAATTATATAGTTAATCAAATAAAAATTTAAATATTATAATAATATTAATCACTAAGTCTCAACATTTTTTAAATCCTTCTTTAATATGATTTTTATTGAAACTTTGTGAAAACAATTTAGAATTTTTAGATAAATAATTTAATATATTTGAGATCTACGTAATGCTCAATCTTCTTATTAAAATCTAATGAGTCTACGCTTAAAGAATTCTTTTTAATTTTTTTTATATAACATATAGAGACAGAAAAAAGAACAAAACCAAGATAAAATAAGTAAGAGAAGCGGGAATGAAGGAAAGAAAACGTATAAACAACCAATCTCACTCTCTCACCCTCTTCAATTCTTATTCTCCATTGGACTTGTTTCTCTTCTTCTCGCATTCTGTATACCCTTCGCCCATATAATAATCGCCCGCGACCATTAAACTAAACCGGGAATAATATTATATTAAGCTATACAACGCGAGCAAGCGGGAGGAAAGGTTCGATCGAAAAGAGAGCCTCTCACCAAAAGAGAGAAATAAGGGTGAAAAAGTGACTGTGTTAGTGAGAGAGAAAGAGAGAGAGGAGAGAGAGAGAGAGAGAGAGCGAGAGAGCTAGAGAAAAGGCGAAGAGAAGAGTCGATATAACCCATGGCTTCTCAGAACTAAGTAGATTCGAATTTTGATACGGATGATCGGGCTGAATACAAATTACTCATATATACCCCTCTCATGTCCGTCCCGGGGTAATCACACGGTGGCTGCTCTTCGGCACCACGTTCTAAAGAAAAATGTACCTTTTTGTCTCCCTCTATCGTTCGTTTCTCTCTCTCTCTCTCATACTATCTCCTTTTATCACTCCTACTTTTCTCTTTTCTATAATATGTATATACAACGCCATTGCTCTTCAATGTGATTCTTCTCCTCCTTTTTTCGTTTTCTTTCTCGTCTTCATATATTCGTTTTGCGTGCGAACCTCTCAGCCCCTTTCTTTCCCAGTTATTCTCTCAATTTTTCTGGTTATTGTATGTTCGTACATTTCTCGACTTAGTTTATTAACTTTTAGAATGCATTGGCAAGAGTTGCTTTCTTTTTCGGTAGGTAAAACTTTCGTGCTTTTAAGCAATTTTATGTTTCGTTTTTGGGAAGAAGATTTAGTATGTTGTTTTTTGTCAGTGTGACTTTTGTACTGACTTTCTATTCACTAGAAACTCGTTTTTGATGAAAAGAAATCTTTTTTTAAAGTTTTAGTTAACCTTTTAGTTTAACCTTTTTTCATAATAAAATTATTAAATTGCAATTAATAATTTATTTGTGTAAACAGATAATCACATATTTGACTTACTTGATGCTCTCAAAATTACATAAATATATCTTCAAACTGCAAGAGATTGTAATTGAGGTAAATAAAACATTTTGTAAAATAAAAGTATTCAATCACCTATTAAATTACTGACTAAGTTAAGTGTACTTATTAAAACTGTACCGTCAATTATATAGTACACAATTCACAAAGAAAAAAATTCTCCATTTTTAAATAAAAGTAGTAAGTTATTCGAAATTATAATTATTACAAACGCACAACTGATTTATTGTTTAAATCACACAATTTTTTATGCTCTTGGTGTAATAATTAGTAAAACTGCATTTTTTAAGATATTTATGTCAATTTTAAAATCATCACATGTCAATACAAAAAAGAATATTAAGCAAAATGTATAAAAGACATATTTATGAATAGAAATTACATTTAATTGAAACATATTAAAAAAGATGTTTAAAGTTCATAATTGTTTTATAGAAAAAGGTGAAATACAATATTTAAATCCCATCTGTTGCAATTTCTACCATTTGAGCTCTGAACGAGTTCTCTATCTTTCTAGCGATTAAAATGCTTTATTACATTAAATTCATAGCAATAAATTTTACGTTTTACTACTATATTTTATAATATCCGATAAAATATACTTATATTAATGTATCTGCATATCTAAAACAAATAAGGATTGGTGGAAAATTTTGCCGGTCTTTGAACGGAGAATATGTGATAAAGTACCTTTTCATTTTACTGTTATCAAACATTACTTTCATATTTTTCTCGCAGCAATTCGGAATTATTTTTCAGTATCAGGTTTATTGCAAATTTGCAGCGACTCAATAAATAAATGTGTACCTTGGTAAATCGAGCAATCGGTTGCGAACAAACAAGGTCGCTAAAAAAATCCAAGTGAAAAATGTCGCTGTAGTCGGAGTCAAATCTTACGACTCCGCCATTCGTAAATCGGCGTGTGTGCATGGTGCACGCATGTCCAGCACTAAGGCGTAAATAAAAACTTTAGAAAAAAAAGTCACCTCGAACCTCGAGTTTCGAGAATCCAATCATAATTATTCCGGCACGGGATTCGATCGGCAGCCGCGATATGATTGGATTGGCCAAGGAACTCATACATACGCAAACGTACGACCTCTCAAGAAGGAGCTGCGCTCACGTCTTAAGCAATGCTAGTAGCATAAATAATTAATAGTAGCCCGAGAGAGAGAGAGAGGAGAAATTGCAAGTATGAGGGAGAGGGAAGGCGCGAGTAGGTGTGAGAGAGTCAGTCGAAGATTTGTACGCCGCTGCAGTTTTGCTGTTGCGCTTAAGCTCCGCCCAATGAAACGTCGGGGCCCCACCCTGGTCCCTAAGTTCCAGCCTGCCGGCCGTGTAAATACGTGCATTCATGGAAAAGTATGTGTACGCAATGACGTGTGGTGCAAGAGCGAAAGGAGGGAGAGATTGAGGAATAGTCGCGTAAAATACAGATAGAGAACGAGAGAGAGAGAGAGAGAGAGAGAGAGAGAGTTGTGGAGCGGTGGGACATCGAAAAAAGAGCATTGCGCTTGCTATCTTTATCTATATGTTTTGTATGATTTTATTTATTGTGATGTATGCACATTTTGTGTTTCTAATTGAATCTTTGTCCATTTATAAATACACTTGCGGACATATTATTGTGCCAGTATATTACGTATCGAATAACAATACTTCAATTTTATTCAAAATAACTCTTATTTAATACATGAATTTGAAATTTAATTACATATTAAATACTTAAATAAAATTACTATAACTATGATTGTGTTTTAATACAATCTGTACTATCCAATCAGCTCGATTTAGACAATCTATCGTTTGATATTTTATAAACACAGCTATTTCGTTTAATTTATTGTTTTGTTGTATTTTAACACTGAATATTTAATATAAGCTTCCCAATACAAAGGTGCAGTAGTATTTACATAAAAACTAGTTTTTCTTATTAAAAAAATTTTAACTCATCAAATAAAATATTGATTCATAATATTTTACTGAAATTTAACGATCATTCTAATTTTTTTAATAATTAATTGGCTTGCAATTTACAGAATTTGCAGAAAAATAAGGTTCCAGAATATTTAAAAATATAAAAATTTGGGTAAATACATGTGAAAAGTTGCTTTAATTTATTAAAACAATTATTATTAACAGTCTAATATAGCTAGATTAGTTTAATAAAATTAAAAATGTTTAGAAGAATGTACTGGCGTTAAAAATAAATATAAAAGTTATTTCACTTATTAATTATACACTGATTTCATAAATTGTAATTGCATCAAAACTTCAAAGTATATAATTAATGTTGACGATATTTGATAAAACTAATTACGCGAGGTTGATACAATACACGATAGATAAGAAAGATGAGAGCTTTATGATACTTATAGAAAACTAAAGCAAATATAGAATCATAAAGTTTTATAACTAATATTAATTTCTAGTATTTCTTCTTTTTAGTTGCAAGTATTTTTTTTAATAATAATGTAATGTGATATGTAATGATATATGTATATTGTTAGATATAAAACTACCTTAATAATGCGGTGTAATTTATGATGTCTTAATAAGAATGATTGTTTTTACAGTACTGACTATTTGTAAAATTTATTGTAATTTAATCTTTTTGTGTTTCTTGTCTGCTTCATGACAGTAGAAATTACTTTAACATTATTTAACATGCAAAGAACTCAATATATCTCATTATCAGGTGATCTTTATTTTTTGTTTATTAAATTCATTTATATATTCTTGTATATTATATGTATCTTATATAATGGTTTATTATTTCGATGAAATAGAATATTTGATACTTATATTATTTTAATAATAAAATGTGAAAATTTATGGTTTATATTTTGAATTTAAACAATTAGCAATAATTAATCTTTTATATTTTCAAAGTGAATAAAAATTTAATCTGACCTTAAAAAATTTAATAATAAAATAAAATTTTTATTCTCTTTAAGAATAATAATAAAGATAACTGTATATATTATAGTGTATAATAACAATTAATTTCTATTATATAATACCTATATATATTATTATGTAATAAAATATGAATTATTCTTACTTTATATTTTGAATGTATAAATAACATACATAATAAGGTTATTGTGTGAGGTACCCTCTACCTAGCTTTCGTGGGCTGTTTTACCTGTTCCGACGGCCTATTGATGGGGGTGTTACCTTAGTAGACTGTATGTTCTCCTTGATGATGCGGAGTGTGGATATAATGGGATCGATGTTGACACCAGGATAGATCAAAATGTTAAACACGTGTGTATGCTGGCTATGATTATTTAATGATAAACTATCTATTATTTTATACAACGGTTGTTACAGTTATTTGTGCTTGGTGTGTGTGTGTGTGTGTATGTGGAAGTCATAGTTAACACTCGCGAACGATCCGTGAATTGTAAGCGATAGCGATTTCGACGCATGAACGGAGAACCAATGGTATTTGAGAATCCGCGGTGCGACTAGTTTCTTTCTATTGTAGATAGATTTAACAAACCTCAGTAATAGGTGCAAGGTTCAATTGTGCGTTGACCAGCGCGGATGCGCGTAAGAGGTATGACTTCCCTCTTTGGTTCTCACTGAGATTGCCTCAGCGATCCAATGACCTACGTTAATGATGAAAGGGTAGTATTCAGCAGTAGGGAGTGCGTCGGCTTCGAAACCACTCACGGCGACGTCTATCTTTAATCTTTGTTACCTTGTAATTACCACTGATTCGCGAAAATTGTACGTTAATCGAAGACTTCTTAAACAACACTGACGCTTCTGGAAGCGTCACTTTGCACTCACACTTCGTCTTGCGACTTTCCGCCACTCTTCCGGAACTAATTATTCGATTTTCAGATTGGTCCCGCTATCGGTCCTAATTCTCATTGGTGCAATGAGTTTTCTGTCCTTATTGTTTTTGACCGATAGGCGGGCTCTTTTCGCGCCCGATGTCACACCGCGGCCTGGTCCTCTGCGTAGGCAGAGAGGGGGAAACTGCAAGGTCGGCGAAATTAGTCGAATCAGGGCCACGTGGCGATAATTGCAACATTCAGGTAATGTCCGAATTCGACTTTCCCACGACTCCTTTTGTGCCTAGTCTTCGGGATTCGATACTAGACTACAAATATTGTCTTGTAATCTGTCCGTCTCACTTTCATAATTTCTTCTAGGCGCGACCACGTGCACTGCACATTTCACTTGAATATTGTTCTCGGTCTTTCTCGCGATGACCGTTTAGTCTTCAGTCAATAGCACTCGTTTTTAGTCTCTACATTTATCGGGCACGTTTATTCGTAAACACCGAGGGTCTTATTACACGAGACGGTTGGTTTATTATACGGATTCCCGAACAGTTATATACAGATAAATTTTAATTGACTTTGAAAATATAAAGAATTAATTATTATATACTTATTAAATATTATAATTAATTATAATATAATAAGATTATTATATATAATTATTTTTTATTAATGTTAATTATTTATACATAATTATAAAATAAGATCATTGTATATAATTATATATAAGATAAGAATATTGTTGTGGTCCAAATGACTACTAATCACTTGTAATAGTTTGAAAGTAGATCATTACATGTTCACTTAGTTGACGGTTATGCGGATGGAAATCTAGCGAATAAATATAAGTGGAACTTTGTTATTTTCATGCCCCGTGATGCAGTAAAACTGTGAGCTTTCAGCCGCTCTGTTTTTTATTACGCCTTCCGCTTACTTTCTATCCTTTATTGTAATTGTTTGCGTTCCGTACATATATTTTATGTTTGCGGGATTCTTTATATTTACCTCGAACATGTAAATATCAAATGTTTTCTGATTTTATATCACTTATTAGATTTGGTAACGAAGATTGTGTAATTTTATATTTCATTTTTTTTAACATTTACTTTACTTTTTTAATTTTATTTTACTTTTTTTACATTTTTACATATATGGTATTATTACATGGATTTTTAATATTTGGTAAAAACCGATAACAAAAGTATCTAAAATATGACTTTTAAATTATTCAAGTATTTTTAATCAATATTGTTTATAAAATATATTTTTAATGCGTGAAAATATTATGGTTTTGCAAAAGCAGCACTTAGTTAATTTTTAAGGCATTTCTACTTTAATTGATAGTGTAGTCAAACTTTTTATTCATTTACAAAATTACCATATAAATAGATAAAATATTTTCAAAGATAAAAAAAGTACGGAAAATGCTAGAAAGATAAATGATAAAATCAGAACTGAAACGAAGAAGCATGCAAATCTGACGATAAGAAGTCGTAAAAAATAATGACCGGAAAATGAATCGAACTTGATTATTCGCCCGTCACCTCAAATTTTCTCAGTTCGTTAACTAGACTTTGGACTTTCAATACTAGGAAATCTAAGTAGAAAAATATACCAACCCTCTTATCGTTTTATATTCATCCAATTTTTAATACTTTAAAGCGTTTAATTTATTTAAAAATTTTATAATTAGTTCTTTTATAAGTACATGAGACATTTTATTGTATACATTTATATAAATTATATATTTTATGAGTGTTATCAATAGTAATTTTGAAAAGAAAAAATTATGTAAATTATTTAATGATAATGAGATTTCAGTATTTTAATTTTATATCGTACTCAAGATTTAATCCGGCAACATTTTTAAAAATGAATCAATATTTTCTTGTTATTCATCTTAATTATTTTATTGAGAAATATAAGTTGAAAATTAATAAAAATAGTTTAAAACTCATTAATTAAATATATATTTTATAATATAAAAATTATTTTTATATATCTATTTATCTTTTCATGGGATATTTTAAGAGTATTGTTTGAATATTATAGAAGCATGCCAATCTTCACTATGGTAATTAAATGACGTGTGTTAATATACGTATGTTAACATTTAACATTATATTAAGAAGTTTTAATTATTAAAATTGTGCTTCTAATAATTGTAAAATAAAACTATTCAGTTATCTAGAACCATTTAGATATGAAGTAACTTTTTAAAGCTCATAATTTGGTGATATATTATTGGATACTCATCTACACGAACTTATAAAGCTAATTTCTTCAATGTAAAATAAAAATGAATAGAAAATAGATTTATTGTATAAATTTTATCAAATGCAAGAATTATTATTTGAATAAATTATTTATAAAATTAGGTATCCTATGTAAGAGGATTATTATTTTTGTTAAATAAGCAAAGTTAAATAATTGCTTTGTATATTAATTATGAATAGAAAACATGCATATTGATGAATAGTCAAACATATTTCTTTAATCATTCCAAAATTAAGTACAAATACTCATCTTTGTTCATATAATTCACTCTTGAAAAGGTATTGTCGAAGAGATGTAAATTCGATTCGCGAAAAGCTGAAAAGTTTGCTTTTCTTACGCAGTCTCTTGGAATTCATTCGAAGAGGGTGCTTGGAACTTTGCATTCTTTCTTATTCGCTATTTCTCTCTCTCTCTCTCTCTCTCTCTCACAAACACACACACACACACGCACGTGCACACACAATTATCGAGTCTCTCTTCATCTTTGCTTAGGCAAGAATATGAAGGATAACGTTGAGTAAAGTTCTGGCGTAGGGAAGAAAAGGGATCTTCTTAAGATTTGAATAAGAGTCGCTGGGCGCCGCTTACCAACTCACTTAAATGATTAAGGAAAAGGGTTGTTTGAACAGAGCCCCATTCCTCCGACTACAGTGCTTGCTCGACCAGGAACGAAACGTCTATCATCTAATCCGTTTTGTCAACGGCCGGCGATGTTCTGCGACTCATTAACTCGTAGTGCCTCTTCTTAAGTCCTTTTCCCAAGGTTCATCTTGCGAGGTCGTTTCGATTTTTTTATACTTGTTCAGATGCCGCCTAACGTTTTCTCGCGGTTGAGTTCGATGGGCTTCATTAACCAATCGTGTGACAATGCACGGCTTTCGCCGTGTTTATTTTTTTTTAAAAATAATTATTTTTGAATAATTATTTCAATATTAATATTTAAAATCATTCAAATCATATTTCTTATATATTTTAATCACTAATGCATTTAAGCTCATATACAAAGTGAAGAGATACAATCGTAAGATTCTATAAATAATAAAAATTTTGATAAAATTTGATTATATGTTATCATACTGAATTTCATATCTTTTAGGATATTAATATTTTATACTACATTGAAAATTATTTTGTTAAAAACATATAAAAATAAAATGTGATTGCATATTGATGTATGCGTAGATAAAAAACGATGTATTTAATTATGTACGTATAAATATGTATTTTATTAATACGTACATTACATGAAGGTCACTGCTTCATACATTAAATCAAATTTCTGTTTACTTCCCCAAAGATTAATAATCTTTTGTTTATATGGCTGCTAAGTATATAAATGAAACGTATATAATAAATAGTATATAATAGAAAAACGTAGTATCTTATTTATAAGAATTATTTTATATAGATGATTCTATATAATTAAAATAATATATTTTATCGCTTCTTATTTACTTTATATGCACTTAGATTAACTTTGGTAGTTTTTATTTTATAAAATCAATTGCAACAAATCATTGCTATTTACAGTAATTCAAAGGACTATGATAAAAATTAACATGTACTTTTTTCATTATAGTATAGTTTTATTATATCAAAATATTATTTAGGAGTTTTCTTGACTTTGATTACCCAAATTACATGTAAAAAATAGTCAGATAAATGTAAAGAAATGCATTTGATGATTAATCTAGATGAAAAAAAATTACGAATAACATATTGGGTATAAGAATTCAACTTGACTGAAAACTCCCATGCAAATAAAACACTTAGACATCGTTATAATTCTTTTAATTTGTACGCGCTTCTACTTTTTAAAATATATACACAAATACTATAAATACAAACCGGCCAATTGACATTCGTCTGAGTCCACCTCCTCTTTTCTGCTTCTCGAAAATCATTTTGCACTCACTATTAGCACTGTTTTATATTTCGTCCCCCAAAAAAAATTTTTTAGTAATGAAGACTAGCTAGAATTTCTTTGGTAATTTTACTTATCGGTATTTATCTTACTTCATAGTACAAGAAGGGAGATATATGTTTGGACAATGTCACCAAAAAAAGTCAGATTAACACCGATCTTATCTCCAGCGAGGCTCTTATGCCAATTTTCCAGAATAAGTATCCTACGGGTAGGTGAGAAATTAATTTTCAACGTTTCTATCTATTATTTGCTTGGTTATTACATTCAAGTTTGTTAAATTTCATAAGAAACAAGTTTTCTTTGATTGCTGTATGTGTTCATTTATTTTAAGAACTCGGAATTTATTTAGTTATATTGAAAGTCAAGGATAAATTTAATTTCTATTTTGATAATTTAGTATTGTAAATGAATTTTTTTTAATATACAAATTACAAACTAAAATTTTTGAAGTAGATTTATATTCTATGAAAGTAAATTTTTATAAAATTTGTTTTGTTATATACACAGTTTGTTTATAATTTCCATAACCACATTTATCTCTTTTGATTATTAAACAAGCATTAATGTGTTTTTTGAGATTTCATTATTCATTCGTATTTACAAATTTGAACTAGTAGAATTACCAATGTATATCGATTACAGTAATAATATTTTATCCCTTTATATATTTTTATGTAGCTTGATATTTAACGTATCATGTATAATTTAATGTTTAATATCTAACATATATATTGAAGTAATAATTAATTAAGATCATATTAAAAATATTGTTTTTTAATAATTGATATTAAAACAGCCAATGAGATAGTCACATAATACTTTAAATATTAATTCATTACCAGAGATTTCATAATAATGTAGCTTTCCTGAACGGAAAATATTTTTCATAATTTTAAAGCACTATATTTATTCAATGCATTATAATTCTTTCAATATTCTTTTAAACTTAAATCTATTAAGGTTTTAATATTTTGAAAGTATTACTAAAACTTTTTATTAATTAAACGTCTATAAAAATAGACGTATACACAATACGTTTAATTTGCATTAATTTTTTTAATGCATATTATATAGATTTCAACAAAAACAACAAAAAGTAAAAATGTTAACAAGTGTCTCCTATAAACGTCGATTTTAATCATATTTAAGTGTATTATTGGAATTTAACGCATCATTGTGTAAACATTAACCTAATTTAATCATAATAGTTAATAATAATGGTACACGAGGGAAAAGAAATGAAGCCCGCTGAATCAACTGTCTATCGATTTTGAAAACAAAAGTACTGCTATGCCGTTGGAACTCTTCCGAACCATCGTAAACAATATTTAAGTGTCGAAGAGGCAGTACATTAAATTTAATTCGGGTAGGTGTTGGTGAGCTCGTCGACCCGGAACGGTGGTTGAAGGGAGAAAAAGAGAGAGAAAGACAGAGAGAGAAAGACAGAGAGAGAGAGAGAGAGAGAGAGAGAGAGAAACGAAGATCGTAGAGATGGAAAAAGTCATACTTATTCGTGCATAAAAATGTTTAATGAAGAATTGGACATGCCTTCTTTTCCTGTAAATAAGAGGCGAGAGTTCGCATCAGTGCAACGGCAAGTGCATGTCGAGATAAAATGCGGCACGACGCCTTTCCGAGCAACGCAACCGCTTATTAGACGGCCACATTGCAAGGAGATTGCTCTTATAAATAAGAGAGTGTAGAACGAGCAGAGGGGAGAAAAAATGGAAGGGGAAAGAAGACAAGAAGAATATCTAACCGCGCCACGATTCTCCCGCACGACCGGGAATGCATGCATTTCGATAAAAGATCGATATATATATATATATATATTAATAGTATTGTTCTAATCGACTTTTTCTAATGTTGCCGGATAATTTGGTTTCCGTGTTTGTAAACATTTCAATTATTTGGTTACATCAGTTGCTGTAAAGTGCTCGTTACCTTTCCAACAATTATTTTATTCTTTATTTTATTCTATAACATTTGATTAGGTATTGAATAGAGAAATATTAAACAGCCTGTTTTCTCCTGTTTTTCGTACAATAGCAAATTAAAAACGCACCTTTAAATGGAGAATAAATATTTATTAACAAATATTTACTGTGAAATACCGGTCAAGTACAGTTTATCTGCGCTTTGAAACAGACGTTCCTATTATACAATACAAATTCCTAAGCACTCAATGGCACAAAATAACCATCAAGCGGCTTCAAATACTTTTATTTTTCTAAGAAACTATGAACTTATGTAGCCATCAATCTCTTGTTAGACATAGAGAGAACTAATGATTAAGAATAATAGTGGCTGTATTTTACATTGTAGGCAAGAGGATCAAGGATTAATGAACCCATGAAAATGTCTCTTACGCGCAACATTGAGAAGCGGGAGACGTCTGTGGTTGCGAGGGAGCAAATCGACAAAAAATGCCCAAGTTGCCAACCACTTTATATTGTAACTCACATTTGTAAAATTGCATCTCAGATCTGCGCGAGTACGGCTTTCGTCGAATTCGAGGAATAGACGTCAGCGGACCTGATCGGAGTGCAGTTTGGCGACCTCGGAAACGAAAAGGGGCGAGCTTGAAGTAGAAGGACGAACAAAAGAGAAGAGTAAAGCCAAAGGGCTTGGACCTTGTATCGTTACAGTTTATTATAATATAATTATGTATCCTGAAAGGGACTATGTCGATGCTTTACTCGGATAGTACGGAGCAAGGCCCGGCTGCAAGCGCGCAAACCGCTGAGCAAATACTAAGTCACGAACTTTCCTCACTGCGCTTCACCCGCCCACCCACCCACTTGATTGCCGTTCGTTTTCTCTCTTTCACTCTCTCTTCTTTGCTTTCTCTCTCCCTCTCCATCTCCTTCTCTTGCTTTTGTCGAAAGATCGGAAGAAAGTTACTAGCGCCTCTTTCATATGTTGTGCATTGCGTCCTTTATTCTTTTTCTTTCCTTTTGCCTTTTTTATGAGCCGGGATAATCACGCTTTTATACCAACGGCAGACTATGTCATCGGAGCTCGAAGTCCCCCATAAGAGGAAATTACACCGCATTATACGAGTTCAATCGTGCGCCCAGTCGGCAGCTTCACTTTTCCATAACGTCAGAAATTCAATTAAAGGAGGAGAAACACATTTTAATTAGACGCCATATTTATCGCGGGTTTTGCCCATGTTCTTTTTTCTTTTCCTTGGAGGTGGGAACGCAATGGTCCGTATACACATTTGACAAACAAGAAGTTAGCCGCAATGAAGAAGATATAGGGGAAGAAGAAAGGATTCGAAAGACTATAAACAAATCGGATATCCGTGCACCTATATAGGAACGTTTATTAACACTTTTCAGTGCCGAAGCAGGGCTAGAAGTTTTGCGTGAGACTTTGTATATCATCCAAATTGAAGAATAACGAATGAATTTGAATTTGATTTTGCTGAATAATATATTATTATATTGTTATATTGCTAAATAGCTAACCGAAATTTATTATGTTGTTTAGTATATAATTGTTTTCATTGCTGTAACGAATGTCTATTAATTTTTTTAATTGTTTATTATTGCTATTGTACTGAAATTGTGAATTAAAACAATAAATGTATAAATTGAAAATAAGTAAAAATAATCATAGTTAAAAATGTAATATTTCAACAAAATAAAAGTAATGTAATAAACTTTTTAAAAAGCATAGTAAAATTATATTTTTAATTAGAAGTAAAAGTAATTATCCTAAAAATTTTAGGAATTTCAAAGTACTTTTTATTAATTTTATAAAAATTATTGCAATGAAAATTTAAAAATTACTATAAATAACAATTAAAATAATAAATAATAACTTATTTATTGTTAGAAAGCTTATAAATTATTTAGAACTTTACAAAATTAAAAAAATTCAGAAATGAAATTACTGTCACGGTGTATATGTATAAGTATATTCATTTTGTTTCTATTATATTTTAGACGACATCAAGTATTCAGTGATAATTATTTAATATTCCATGATATTTATATATTATTTTTCAATTAAGTATATTAGTTTCTTTTAAATATTTATCATTTAAAACAATTTATTTTCTATAAATTTAATTCACAAAATTTTTTCATACATGTACCATAAGTATAGAAATTTTTACTTTCTTTTCAGTTTGATATTTTATTGATTATCTATAAAAAATAATATATTTATCTTAGAGTATTTTATTTTTTATATATGTTTTTTATTATTCTTACTTACGAAATTAAGGAATGATGGAAGCATTAAACTTTTCAGTTCCTTAAATCATATTTTCAATATAAGATTAAATTTAATTAAAATATTTTTTTAAAATAATAATAATTAATTCATTAAGAAATAATTATATTCAATTTTTGTGTTTAGAAGAAGGATCACATTAACATTTTTATTAATATTTTAATAGAACTTAATAGAAATATTTTCTAAAAGAACATTCATATTATTAAATTATCAAAGGATTTTATTTATATAATATAAATTTATATGCTTTATATATAAGTTTATTTTCAAATAAATATTAATATGTGTTAACGTTATTTTTAACAAAATCTTTTATCGAGTTTAGATACGCGGTTTATAGAACGTATAAAAATTGAAGAAAAATTTTCAAACTAAAATTGAATTTAAATAGACTAATACTGAATATAATAAAATAATTTAATTTAGGCAAAATTTTAATTTTCTATTTATTAGAATTTATTGTAATATTTATTTTACATTAATTTATATATCTGTTTATTTTAATTTACCATTAATTTCGAATTTCTATCAATGTTAATAAGTTTTTTCCAAGTTTGGTATATTTAAAATGTATTTACTCATAAAATATAATGTTTCTAAACTTGCAAAAAATTTAAAATGATTAATTTTTTAAATTTCTATATAAAACATTAAAATATATATTTACGATAAAAATATTTTTTAAAAATATATTTACTTTAATGTAAATGGAAATTATAAATAATAATATATGTTTGGGAATTAACCGAGTGTATTTTCTCCCCAAGAGGTTAAATGGAAAAAATAGATAGCGTAAGGGGAGAGGGAGGAACAAGATATTTATATGTGCTGTGCTCTCTCTAGTATAAATTGTTTATACTATCAATAAATATCAATAAATAAACGGATGCTTTCCGTGCAACCTCGAATTACTTCGAGAAGGGCTCCGTAGCCTTGCATCCATGTAGTTGGTTTCTCTGTTTAAAGACAGGTATCTTGCTTTTAGAAGTTCAAGCCTGAAATGCCTGTACGTTATTCTTTAAAAATCGTATCCGGATTGAGATCGGAGCTGCCTTCTTCTGCTCGACTGTAGGGATCGAGAAGAGAAGTGTAGTGGAAGCCTCGATTTTGCCTTCAAATATAATAATGTTCAGCTCTATTTCCTATTCTGGCAAGGCTATTCTTACAAGTGTTGCCTGCGTGAGTCATGCAGTCGAATTTATACAAATCACCCCGCTTCTTTGTGAGGGTGTGATCATCTGCATGCATCCTTCGGAGTGGGAAGCTTCAGTCATTAAATCACCATTGTTTTTGAACTATGAACTGCAATAAGTACGTGATCCTTCCTTCGACAATATACTCTTGTCGCATTGTCGATTATCGTATTGATTAATACAAGCCGTTACCCGATAACAAATGCAAATCGCGCTTGCAGTATTTTTAATAATGGTACGATCAACCACGGGTAGTGGCCGGCATGTCCAGTCCGAGAATCTTGATTCTACTTAATTTGATTGAAAGACCTGCGACCTATGTGGCTACACTTTGAAGTTCGATATTACGGGAAAATTATAATTCGAAGTTGCGTCGCTAGTTCTAAGGCAGCACTTGAAATTGTGGGAAAGCAAATCAGGCTCGCGCGGTACATCTAACTATTATAGACAAGCAGAAAAATATAATGAATTCCCAAACAGAATTGTATTATTATTGGATTTTATCATAATTTTCAAAAGTTTTTGTGTATTATATATATAATATAATTCAGCTTTTATTTCTACTCAAAAAAAATTAAATTGTTTTGTTTGAATTCGTAAAGAAACGTTTATCTTAATAAAATTCACTATATTTTCTTGTAAAATTTAAATATTTTACTAATTCTCCAACAAATAAATAACGTTTTATTTGCTGTATTTTGCTACAGACATATTTGCTGTTTTTATTGCATATATTTACATATTAGAATGCTTACCATTGTTAAAAAAGTTTAGCTGTTACGTTTTGAATTTCGAAAAGCGTGAGAAAGCGTTTCACAACAACGTGAATATAAATACATAGTCTCCAATAAATCTAAAATAAATATAACAAGAGAGTTAAAAGAAACAATAGGTCCTTGATATGATAAGTTATCACGATGACGTTTCATATACTTTAATAGTTCATTTTGCAAGATATACGCATTTTAACGTGCGCGAGAAAATAGCAGAAGGTTTCGATGTACAGATGAAAATAACATGCGGCATAATAATTTTTGATATCAGGTGCCTTTAATCACCTTAAATCCACAGCTCTCTGACACACCCCTACGCTCGACTTTGGGATTATCTTAATCTTCCGACAGCTGCCCAGCGTCTCTCTCTCTCTCTTTCTCCTTTTCGCTCCTTCTCTTATCCTTTGCCTGAACAAGTATGTACATATGCACATATATACTGATGTTTGAAAAATCACGGGTTTTTTATATCGTACTATTGGCTTTTTTCCTTACTACAGCGGCGAATCTCACTCTCCGCCGCGGACTGCAATATGAGGTCTTCGCAGATATGTTGAAAGTCATTTATTATATTATACGAAATGTGTATGTGTTGATAAAATATGAATATTCGGTTGCTTAAATACGTACACTGTAAATAATGAGACTAATTCTCATAGAAATGAAAATAAAATAAATGTTAGTGATGTAAACATCATAGTTACAGTTTCTATATATAAAGAGTTAACTCGACATTTATATTTGTAAATTAATGTATCAACTTAGTATAATATTCATTTAATAAAATAAATATGGCTAGTTTCTTTGTAAGGAAATAATTATAGTTGGCAGATTTATTTTTTTATATATTTTTTACAATTTAATTTTTTAGAGATATATTTACAAATATTATAAGGTGTTAAATTAATATAAAAAACAATCGAAAATAAATTATTTGGTAGTGCTTTGTATTTCATAATTTATCAGTCATTATATTCTAATACATGTATCTGTGGCTTCAATAATGCAGAACGAAAATTTTAGATTAAATAAAATCACTTTTTGTTGTTCGCATGTAGATGTAAATTATTCATCTAAAATCGTAGCATTAATTTAATGCGATGTTAATATTATATAAGCTCAAAATATGTTTATATAGTATTCTTAATTAGAAGTTTTTATATATAAAATATATTTAAAAAAGAAATTTGTCTTTATATGTGCGTAACAGATTTAAATATAGTTTCAGTTTTTAATTATTCTAAAATATAATTGTTTTATATTATTTTGTATTAATAGCATTAATATACTATATTTAATATTATCTATAAAATTTAAATAATAAATTTTGTATTTAAAATTATAGAAGACTATTACTATGTATTGTATTCAGATTAATACACATACAATTATTTATAAGTATTACATCTTTGTAACTAATGTAATTTTTGTATTTGCACAATTCTGCGAATTTCTATATCATATAATTAAAACAATTTTTATTTATACTTTTTTATAATTAAACTGATTTCATTTGAGTTTAAATTAAATTTAATATTCATTTTATTTCAATATACTCTAGAAGGAAATTATAACCCCACACTTAACTATTTTTCAATTTACTATCCATATGGTTCGCTTAATACGTAGTACTTTATTATGCATGGATTCCTTCATTTCTTTCGTCGGTAAGATTCACAGGAAACGATAGTGCTTTTAGATTGTTTGCTTCCGCTGCAATTTCTCTTTGACCTTTTGTAATTTGTAAAATTTTCTGTATTCCAAATGTAACTTTTTAATTTTGAATAAAGTCATAATAGTAACTTAAATAATTTTAGCTTTACTTATCGGTCACCATCGATTGGTTTATATTATAATCATAAATTAAACAAAATATTATAAAAAGCGTACTGAAAGATTTTACTCAAATAAAATCACCGAGTAGTTTTTAGAATACTTTATGTACTTAATTTAAGTAATGCATTCAATTAATATATCGTAGTAATATGATGTTAATTATATCTGAGTATTGTAAAAGTTTAGTAGGAGTATTAAGTATAATTATCAGAATACATTGGAATGTTTTTTTTTGTTGTGAAAATATTATTAGAATAATTAAAAAGACGGCACTAAAATTATTTTTATTATTTATTGTTTTAAATGAAAACAGTACATATTATGTACATAAATATAAATCTTTAGAAAAACAATATATTATATAAATTTAAATAAAATCAAGGTATAATTTACCATTAGTAAATAAATGTAAAAAATATTTATGCTGAATTAATTCAATATTTAATTGTTAATAAAATATTCATTATGATAAATGCAATCACCACGGATTATATTTATTCATTAATTTGCACTGTTTCTCAATTTTCTTAGCTAGCCCTCCCTATTTCATCTATTATCATAGAACTACTCACTTATATAATATAAAAACCATTAAAATAATTAATAAAAGAGAAAAAGTATATAAATTATTCTCGCTATGGCAAAAAATACCTTTCCACATGATTCGAACTAAATATTTCAAAAGGCATAACATACAATTCTTCTACCTCCAGTTCATACATAATATCATATTTAGATCAAGAACATTTATTTATGCATATTTCCTCATCAAAAAATGGAAATGGACAGTTAGGGTGCATGGATCTCCATCTCTTTTTTCTCCCGTTGCCTCTCCATATCACTTGCTCGACAGTCACTGTCAATACGCAAAGCCTAATGAAATCATATGTTCATTCGACTCTTCAAATTTCATTTGGCCAACTACTCTTGGCATTCGTTCAGTTTTAGTAAGCTCTGGTAGCGGTCGTCAGCGGCTTCGAACTCCCTGGAGAGTTAAGCCAAACGAGCGGTAAATGTACTACGCATTGCTCTCGAAGAGAAGGAAAAGGAAAAGGAGGAGAGAAGCCAACTATGTGCTACTGTAAGTGCATTATTTTCCAATATTCCAAAACAAAAAAGTGGTGGATCGCGCGCGTGACTCTTATTCGTCCTTTCTTACGAAGCTTCGTGTTCCCTAAGCTCAAGGGAGAATGTACATGAAGTCGAAGCTCGAGAACCCTCTATTTTTTGGGAAAGTCTAAGCGCTCCCACGAGACCCTCGTTCTAGTTTTAACTGCGATTTTCTAACCGATCTTCTCTTGTTCTTCTCCTCTCTTTTTGCTATTTGTTACGTTATTTACTGTTTTTATTATATATGTGGCTGAATTCGTGATTGTTCGTTTTGCATGCTTGAACTAACCACACGACAAATTATGCACTCTTGCTTTAAAGTGAAAATTTTTTTATTTCGAAGCTGAGTAAGTATTTAATACAGTACACCCATTATTAGAATTGTAAAAGTAATTTGGAAAATTTTGCATAAATGACCTATTCAATTGAATAGTGTCTTTGTATCTAAAAGAAAAATATTCGTTGGTGAAAATAGCAACTATCTAATGTAATATGCAATATTGTGAGCACTGTATAGAATGAATTTTTGATAAAAATAAATTTTTAATGAATAATGTTGAATAAGTAATTTTATATTCATGATTTCTTATATTTATAACCAACTTGTACACAAGTACAGACACATTTGAGTGTGCTCATTTATTTATTAAATAATAATTATATGATAATTACAGTATATTACGAGTTGTTATAAATGCTCTTATATTTCTAAAATCTAATTAATTTTCAACTCTTAATTAGACGCTGATATAAACAAATATAAATAAATCACAAAACAAGTGTAAATATTGATTGAATAAAATGTTTTATAATCAAATTTTTGGGTATGGATTCAATTGTAGTCTCGTTATGGTTGTTATGAAAATCAGTCTACATAAATAACAATTGGGTTGGAAAATGGCTAAATTTTGAAGTACGGAATGAAAATAGGAGAAAAAACACACGTGCAATATTAATGTATCATCAACTGCAGTCACAAAATACAGAAAAAGAAACAGCAGAATTCTCTTTGTGACTCTAGAATTACTATTTCACGGTATTTACCTATTATATGCGCAACTAACACGAAAAATGTTCGTGTAGTGCAAAAGTAAAAAAGTGGCTTCGTCGGAAAGGTCTTTTATTTTCCATCGAAAACAAGAGTTATCACGGAAATTAGATGACACGTTGTCGGGCTGAAGGTGAAATTGTTGGCGTACGATTTCGTCTTCTACGTTTTCCGAGCCGTACCCCCGTATACTTTTTTTTGTTTGCCGAGTACTATCGGAAAAAAGATTAATCGGTGTCAGCGTTTGCTATGATAAAAATGGAAAGCTTTTATACTGTGTTCATCGTGTTCACAATATTTTTTCATGCATATGAATTTTCACCACATTGGCAACCTGAATACGTACTCTTTTCGTACTAAGAGAGGCTTGATTTTTCGATAGTTTATATTAATTTTGAAGAAATTTGTGCGTAATTTACGGCAATAATTAATCATGATTATACTTAACATATTTAATCAGTGTAATTTAAAGGTTTCGATTCACAAAAAGTCATGCTTAAGAAAATGTATACTCCAAAAGGTAATTAAAATGTTGAATAAAAGGAGGAAATACAAGTGTAATATTATCCTTTTACAACGATTTATTGACAAGGCTGTGTGTTGAAGTATCCTCTACCTAGCTCTCGTGGGCACAGCTTTACCCGTTCTGACGGCCTACTGATAAGGATTTCACCTCCTGTTAATATATGCGCTTCCTGATGTTGAGGAGTGTGGATATAATAGGGTAGATATTGGTGATAGGATTGATTGAATAGTTAAATACGTGTGTGTACTCTTTCTATTTATTTTATAATAAATGTTCTCTTGTTGTGGTAATGTGTATGTGCAGGTGCGTGAGTGTGTGTTAATGAATAATGACCGTAACGCTTGAACGGAGATTCAATGGCATTCGAAAATCCGCCGCGCCGCCTTTGCCCGGTTACACAGAGATGAATGTGACAAACCTCTTTGCGGTGC